>PVJS01051511.1:0-13949 GCA_004027185.1 Glis glis
GGTAGAACGCCCCTGGGTTCAATCCCCGGTACCGCAAAAAAAAAAAAAAGTAAATGAATGATAAGAATGTGCATTCCATCATAGCTATTTTTACCTGGGAAGGCATTTGAGGAAAAGGAAGGATGGACAACTACACAGGAAATAAGGAAAATCAGTTTCACAAAGGCAAGCTGAGATGGGTTGTGAAGCATGAGTAGGAGTTCATCAGCTAAACAAAATGAGAAGAAAAACTTTTTTATTTAAAAAACAAAGCTCAGACTGTAGCCAGAAAAGTCTAATTCAGAGGGATGAAGTCTATCCAACCAACGTCAGTCCTGAGTTCATGAATAATCTCCACAAACATCAATATTTCCTTTTATTAGCTTTCACAAACCTGCCATCCATGAATTTATCTTTACCTCTTTAAAAAATTTATCTCTGTTTTCACTTCTTGGAATTGGGAACGTGGTGTTTTAACTTCTTATTCATCTGAAATTTATTTAATTTTCACTTCAAGAAATGTGCCAACTAGTCCTGTTTTTCCAGGATTTGATGATGAGTTGATGTCACCCCTATTGATAAACTTCATCCTTCAAAACTGTAGCCTCTTAATCCTTTTTGTCTGTATTACTTTTCTCACCCCAGTTCCAGGATCATTTGGACCAATATAGGCTCATTCTTTCCACCCTAGCCATCTAGAAACTTATTTTAATGAAATATGAACATCTTTCCACACATTGCACCCACAAGTCTGCTACTTCAGCCCAGTCACTAGATATTATTGCTCGTTATAGTATCTAATGGTGTGTCAAGACATTTTAATCTGTACATTAGCTTGTATTCCTGAAATGACACATCATGTGCAAAATCCAACCCAAGAGTTCTAGAGAAAAGAGGCCCCAGAGGACCGTATTAACTGTGCCATCACAAACCTGAGCTGTTAATTATGTGCCCTGCTCCACTCACTCCCAGTGTTATTTCCTGATATTTCTCTAACTCTTCTTGGCAAGCAGCCTGTGCAGTAACTCTTATTTAACCACACTTGGTTCTTGATGGTCTCTCTTCTTCCTTTCTTTGGGTAAGAGAGCCCCTTTAATAAAAGTGAGCGTCTCAGAGGAAACTTTAATCCCACTGTCTCCCTCCACTGGTGGACTTAACACTGTGTGTTTAATGCCACCTTCGGGATTACACTTAAATCCTGGGAAATCTTTAAGCAACAACACACTGGCAACAGGAAATGCTCCCTCCCCTGAGATCTCAGAGACAGTGGAAGAGCCAGAGTGTTGGGCTAGACATCTGGGGACCAGAGACCAGCACAGAGTGAGGTGGCCTGCAGGCTCCACCCTGCACCTGGCACGTGGACCCTATACGTGGACGGGCACTGACTGTCCTCCAAAGGCCTGAGATTTCCAGAAAGAAATGAACAGACGCCGTCACAGAGAGATACAGGAGGTCTTCATAAGCATCTAATTTCAGCTCTGCCTATGGTCAAGGTCTGATCGATGCCATTCTGAAGAAGGAATTTGGGCAGTTTTTTCAGATCCATTCTGTACAGGAGATTCACCACCACCATCACATCACCTCCTCCTTCAGTCGCTCAGTCCAGGATTTAATATATTTCACTGGGGCTTCTTTATGGCCTCTAACCAGATTTTGTCTTGCTAAAGCCAAAACCCACTCTGGTTTTGCCTTCCCTTCAGAGTAGAAGCGAATGACCGGAGTTTAGCTGGGATTTAGGAAAGAATTTTGCATATGCTATTTTCTTTATACAAAACATGTATAAATTTAAAGAGCATTAATCCAAGAAGCAACCCCAGAAAACATAGTTACAATCACCACTTAGGTTGAACCTCAAAGAATCAAGGTACACTCTTCATTCTGCAAAAAAAAAAAAAAAAAAATGTGCTTGACATTGAGTCTGCACCCAAACGGTTCTGGACCTGGTGTCATTATCATTGCATGCTAGATGACCAGGATCTTGAGAAGGCCTTTAAAAAACTACAATATTAAATGTTATGATAAATGGATCACTGATGTTGGCAAGGACTCTTTGCACTACAAAGCAAATATTTAAAAAGAAATAGAAAGGAAAGTCTTCTTTTAGAGTTACATTTTTCATAAAGGGTAATGGACACTGGCTACAATGACTAATCATGCTAAGTAAGGAAATTTTTATGATGCCATAAAACAAAAGATTTGCCTCCCACATTCATCCAAGCCAGAAACGCAGCTTTTGGTTTGTATGTATTCAGTCTTCTGCTCTTACAGAAAGTTCAAGGACATAAGTGATAAACCAAATAAACATTTTTCCTTCAAAAATCCATTTCATGTTTTCACAACCTGAAATACCCAGGCTTAAGAAAAGACCATTTTGACCTGAAAAAACAAAAGCAAAAGTATGTGATGGATTCAGTCTGCTTAACTATGGTGGGCTGCCAAATGTGCTGCTCCCAGGCAACATCACTTTACCGTCCCACATGCAAAATAAAAGCGGTCCCTCACATCTTGCTTCACTACTCTGAGATGTTTTCCAATTTCCTGTTCCATTTCAGAGTCTGAGGTTTCCTTCTGACTTCCTTTTTCAAGTTGGGTCTAGTTAGGATTCCAACTCTTTTGTCAAATGCATGAAAAATCTCTTTGTATAAGAGTAAATTACTTGGTCTACTTAGAAGTCCAATCAATAAGGAAGAAGCTGATAGGATGAAATTAAATATTGCAATTTTTTTTGCTTTAGTTTTGGATGATTCACTATTTCCCCAGTCTTTATAAAACCATAGTGTAGAAATATAGCTAAGCCTCATTACTTAGGGACTTGCAGCTAACCCATCATGTCCCCTCTGATCCCATTGATGGAACCTTGGTAGAAATTGGTACCGTGCCGACCTAAAGCAAATTGATTGCTATCTCTGGTAACTTTTTAATTTTCAATGAGAATTTGTGTCTTTAGACTAACTTGTATTTTTTTTTTCGTCATAAAAGTGACAGAGTACCTCTGTTCATCAGTGATCCCCTGATTCCCAGGGGATGCTGATTGCAAAGCTGTGTCTCCTTTGCACCTTTGAAAGAGCATGCCCTGATTTCCACCATCCATTCTCCCAAAGTTTATAGGACATCAACTCTATGTCTAATATGGTGACAAACACAAAGACAAATATGTGTCTGTCCTCAGGCCAGTCACAGTCTAATACCAAATGACCAGGAAACTGGGTAGCTTCTTCGTTTATAAATGTAGAGCAATAACTTGGATGCTAAACACTGACTCAGTTTCCTCAAAAGAAATATTATCCTTCTATCTTCTTGATCCTATGTTTCGGGTGACTTACACAATGAGTGTTTCCTGCTTCTCACCATAACACCACAGCTTTTGTCGAACCCTGGAAATGCAAAGGCTGTGGGAAGATGCAACAAGGAAGCTGGTTAGTTCTTGCTGACCGCAGGATTTTCTGCTGACAATGGTCAGAACACAGTCAGTTGGGTTAATTTTGTCTCAGGCACAACTGTCCCACTCCAGGATCACCATTCCAGATCATGTGATTTTGAAGACCAAAATCTACTCAAAATCAAGTATTAACTCTCTGGAGAATAATGAGATTATTCATATGAGGCTCTCAGATGGTTCTGATTCTTGACTTTTTCAAAAATTTGTTTTTTGGGCTTGGGCTGTAGCTCAGTGGTAGAGCATTTGCCTAGCATGTGCAAGGCCCTGGATTCAATCCCCAGTACCAAAAAATATATATATTTTCATGATAATATATCATCAGTACACTTCCCAAATCTTTGATAACCATTGGAAATAGTGTTATTTTCCAATACCTGTTTTTCAGATGGAAAAAATACAAGACGGGGTATATAAGCAGAAGGAATGAAGACTTACCCTGCCTTCACTACCACCACTGCTTATTGGTATTTAGAGAAAAGAAAGACAAGCAAGTTTTTATATTTAGATTATGGGTCCCAGTTGTCAGAAATGATAACTACAAAATATCTATTCTAAACCTATAGTCATTACACTTCGTAGCACTGGCCCAGCTCTTAACGGATTCATAAATAATAATCTCAGCCACCAAGCAACATTATTCACTTACCTCTGTTCACATTTCATCCTAGTTTACCTTGGACGTTTTGACACTCCAGGACACAGGATTGCTAACACTGAGCATGCTGTGGCTGTTTCAGGGTTTTGTTTTAAGGTGATGTCAGGTATCTAGTTAAATCTATTAGTAAAACAGGTAATAGTAAAGTAATAGTACTGCTAATCTGGGCAAATTTTACTATTTGGTAAAACCAGTACTAATGCTAATCTAGACAAATAGCAAAATTTGTCTAGATTAGCATTATTATATGGGTCCTTGAACACATATTCGTTTCAACATTAGAACAGATTCAAAACTCCTTTCTGAGTTGTAATCCTGGTGTATCGACACATACTCTTTTGGCACATCTTAAAGCAGACACCCCTCCCTCCAGGCAGCCTTCCTTGATCAGCTTTCACAGGGAATCTCAACCTCAACCCCTGCTTCACTGTCTATTAAAAGAGACATAACTATTTACGTGGCACCATCTACCAACTGCGCTGCAGATATTTTTCAAGGAGTGCATCTTATCAAATTCTCAGCTGAAAGGAAAGGCATTTGGAGTTTTTCCTGGAGGGAAGGATCTATACATCCCCCACCATCCCTCAATTCTGCTACTGGGTTACGCCGAGCCACAGAGAATTGGGTACTTGGACAGCATTGTTTCACCTGGCTATAGCAACATGTTTTACTGAACTGGCAAAAAGTAACTGGTCTATTTTCAGGAACTGAACTTGGGTTGTATGGTAGTATGGATGTCTTTGAAAATAAAGAATTGAAAAACATTTAGGTAATAAAACCTTTTGGCATTTGATTGGATATAGGCTCCAAAGAGAAAGAAAGCAAAGACCAGATTTCTGATATTCATGATCAGATAGAAGATGGTACATTTATATTAATGGTTTGGGGCTCCGATGGGGAGGTTTAGGATTTGAGATGCATGTGAAATTTCCAAGTACTTATATCAACATGTATTTCAATAAATGGGTCAGAAATCAGAAGTCAGTACCAGTACCAGTACCATCAAGAAAAAATCTGAACATCAACAATTGAGTCCAGCATAGGAAGAGGATCCACAGAGACCATGCACCCAGAAAACCGAAAGATACATCAACCACAGTATTAATATCTATAAATAGGGAGCCATTTACACTGAATGACATGAAACTAATAATATGGCTGTTAAACCTGGTAATAGGAGAGCTTGACAATTCCATTGATATTAGGAGTGAATAAAAGATTTGAGTCTGGCAGGTAACTTATCATCAAGTATAAATATTTTCATTGACTTATACCTCAGTGAGACTACTTCCATGAAGAGGGAAAAAAACTAGATTGTTTGATCAAAAGAAAACTATAATTTCAAAGTAGGCACCTGCTATTCAAGGAAAATATTTGCATGCATATACAACAAATTATTAACAGTAAGGATCTTTAGGCGCATGGGCTAGAAGAGACATCCTTTTTCTTGTATATTTCTATAGTATTTGAGGTTTTTCTAATGATCAAGCATTTTTAGCAGAAAAAGTAAAGGCTAAAAGACAACAAAGTGGACACCTATATGCCATTCTGATGTTTTTAACCCTTTCTCTGCTGCCTTCTCCTAGCTTCACCACCGGTGCAAAGGCAGCTGTTTGCACCTTAACTATCTGTGTCTGTTGGACTGGTGAATGCCAAGGATCTTGAATTGGGGGGGGCACTGTAATTCCCACTGTAAGAAACTAGAGCATGGCCTGTCCTTTGGCGGCCGTGCAGCTTCTCAACAGGGGATTATTCACCAGAAATGGAAAGCAGGCTCCTGCTGAATCCACTCGCTGTCACCCACAAGCAGCCCTGGCCCCTGGCGCCCTCCAGCCAAGTAGAAATGAAGCATTTTGTGAATTTCAGCAGCCCCTTCCTCTCCTGCTCAGTCTCTCCGGAGGCCTTTCCTCCCTGCCGCGCTCTAAACTTGCAGCTCTGCAGAGACCATACCTGGGATTGAAAGGTCAGCTGTGGAGCAAGAGGGCATCTGCCCCTTGCCCTGCAGGGCTGTTAGTTTCACATTCGCAGATAGAAACTTACCCCCTGTTGCTCACACCGATGAACCTAATGGTTTCCTGGCATGCCAAGGTTCCCAGCCATCTGCTCTCCTGGCAGCAAGCCCACATTGAAGGTGGTGAGCCATGATCAGATGGGGGCGGGGGAGCAACCAAGGAGAGGTTCAAGAGTAGGCCCCATGCACGCAAGGATGCCTATTTGCAAGAGACCTCCTGGTAGCTAACAAAGCCAAATGAGGAATGAACGAATGCTGCATTGCAAGGCCACGTGTCTACTGACAATTGTTGGCATAAAACCCTTCAGCCAGTTTTTATTCTGTATCCCCTTTTCTAATTGGTCGCCAGATGTGTAATTATGAATTTAGATGAAGTAAAGCCTGACTGACAGAACTTTTTTGGGTGACCAAGCATAGGGCAGAAAACAGCACCACTTACGGGGGAGCCTTCTCTGGAATATGTTGATGGCAGTGTATTAAGCTGTCACCAAAAACATCCCAGCTCCACGGCTGAGAAATGTGCCTTTCTATGGGCCTCCTACATATATGTAATTGCAGGAGACATACTAAAAAATTATTCACTAATTATCCGAAATTCTAATTTAGCTGGTGCCCTGTGTTTTTATTTACTAAACCTGGTAACCGTCCTCAAACCAAGCAAAAAAAGAGGCAAGGAAGACATTTTAAGGAGATTTGGAGCAAGCATAGGACAGGCAGCAGAAATGGAATCAAAATGACTTGGAAAAATCACCTTTCATCCGAAAACACCCTCTTACCTATTCCCAAGGTGCCTTGGGTTGTCGGACGACATTAATAGTTGAGTCTTGCTTTAAATGCCAGAGCATCGCTCAACTTACTCTTCCATGTCTCTACACAGACACGCCCCTCCAGCCAAACCGCTGTCCTTGCTGGTACCTGCCATGCCACACGCAGCCCAATCCCCACAGCCTCCTGGAATGGTTTCCTTCCTCATCCGTGCTGGTTCGTGTGAGATGCAATGACAAGAGGAAAGAACACTATCTTTACTTTGGAGGTTGTTCAGCCTGAGTTTAAATCCCAGGTTTGCCACTTAATAACTACAAACCCTTGGAAAAGTTTCTTCATCGTTTGTTAAATAGCAGTTCCAAGTTCTTGTTTTCTTGTCTTTAAAGCATGAATCATAATCTTGCTATGCAGAGTTACCATGAGAATTAAAGAGTAGAACAGAGTCACTGTGTTGGACATGACACTTACCTATTTCTGTCCCCAAGAAAGAACCCTGGGTTTGCCTCCAAGTGCTCCTCAGCCACTTGCCAACTCTTTTATAACTTAGTTATTTAAATCTGTGAACAC
This sequence comes from Glis glis, assembly GCA_004027185.1. Lineage (NCBI taxonomy): Eukaryota > Metazoa > Chordata > Mammalia > Rodentia > Gliridae > Glis > Glis glis. The sequence continues at coordinate 7,417 of PVJS01051511.1, forward strand.
AGGTTAATAACAGGTGCACACAGAGCTACAGATCAAAATGAAGTGATTATGAAAAATGCCTGGTTCACAGTGAACATTCAATATTTTGTTTATCAGCATATTTATTAGCATGCTAATTAATGTCACGGTTCGAATCACTTTACAAACAAAAACTCATTCGATATTCATGATGATCCTATGAAGGTGGGATTACTTTTATCCTCACTTTACAGATAAGGACGCTGGGGTATGAAGAGGGTAAATAACTTTCCCAAGGTGACTCAGCTAGTAAGTGAGAGGGCTGAGATTTTAACCCAGGCAGATTTCATACTTTTAGCCACTACTCCAAATATTAGTTCTACCCCCCTCATCGCTTTCTTTTCTCTTAGATCTCTTAGGCTACATTTATGGTCCCAATAGTCTTTTTCCACAGTGATATGTTAGGAGCCCAAATTACTACTCCACATGGTGATAACAGGGGCAGGTGTAGAGAGGGAAAATGATGTTAAGGTCTTTTTAAAAGCCCTGCACGATGCAACCCCTGCATAACTCTTTTTTATTTAAATATATTCATTTATTGGTGCATTGTAGTTATATATTTTGATAAGTGTGCCTAACTCTTCAGCCTCCACAATTCCACATAATCCCTTTGCTCCAAACAAATGGGACCACTTATATTCCCCATCCTGCAGTCCTGTCTCCTACTCCCATTATGCCACACATGCTGTCCCCCGTGTCTGAAACTGCCTTCTCCCCCGCCCTCACTTTCCCCTCTCTGACTCTCATCAGTTTCTTCAGGAATCCTTTTATCAGGTTAGCCTTCCCTGATCATTAGAGATTAGATGAGCCGGGCGTGGTGGCGCACACTTGTAATCCCAGTACTTGGGAGGCTGAGACAGGAGGATCGCAGGTTCGTGGCCAGCGTCAGCTACTTAGTGAGGCCCTCCACAACTTAGTGAGACCCTGTTTCAAAATAAAGAATAAAAAATAGGGCTAGGGGTGTAACTCAGAGGTAGAATGCCCCTGGGTTCAATCCCCAGTACTGCAAAAAAAAAAATTTTTGATATCCACTCACTGTGCTTCCATAATGCACAGGCAATATCTTCTATCAAAGCACATGCCACAGTGTACCATAATAATTGATCATTTTTTTATTATCTGTACTTAAGTATGAGCTTTTTGAAGGCAGGGATGGTGTCCTGTTTATCTCTGTATTTCCAGTGGCTGGCACTGTATCTGTCATGGAGCAGGATTCAATACATGTTTTTTCCATGAACAAACAAAGGTTTGGGTGACTTGTTATTCTCTATCTTCCTTCCAACTTTTATATCTCTCGCTTTGTCCACAGACATATAGTATCTGGACAGAAAGTCAGAGAAAGCAGTCAGAAGTGTCAAAAATAGACTTTAGACACTGGAAGAGGAAATGGACCAATTTGGTTTGCCAGTTCCTCAAATTCTCTGAGACTGCCGAAAACATTCATTAAAACCATGTAAATCTGAATGGGAAGTTAGCATTTGGTCAGTTACTTAGATTTAAGAGTTTTTCTTCACCGAATCTAATTGGATAGATTATTTCCATTTGATTTTTTAGAAGAAACAGAGAATGTTCTTTACTAGAGGACTTAATTCTAATTCTGAAAAATATGTAAATATTAACCTCAAATATTTCTGAATACCGAATAAAATGGAGTTGGCCCTAGAGCAACTGGATATACTGTTTAAATTATACATTTTTGATAAAAGTATGCTAACTAGTCAAGCCCTTGGAAGCACACAAAATGAAATGAAAGTGGTAAAAAAATGTCTTGAATTTATCTCCTAACAGGAAGAACAAATCAGGTGGGCTCTGATAGTTTTTATTGAATGTAGGCAGGAAGGTCTGAAGAACACAAAATGAAAAAATTCTGTTTACACACCTTGGGCAGTTGTATTTCTGCTTTCAGATTCTCTCTGACCTTTCTGAGAAAACTATTTGTTCCTAAATTAGCATGTCTGACAACCACCATGTTCAAGAAGTTCTGTTCTGCTTACACAGTCATTAAAAGCCCAGTATAACACCTCAAAAGAGCATTTTTTTAAAGTTACTTTTTGATAATTCATCTAAATATAAACTGGAATAGGAGAAATGTCTCTTTCAATGCTATCAGGACCCAAATACAGTTACTAATTTCACCTAGAAAATATGTCGCCACCAAAACAAATTTATACCAAGACTTGAAACTAGAAATCAATTGCACAATATATACATATTTAAGCATGCCCCTATGTGTGTACGCTTGTGGACGTAAATTCCTGCTGAGACTATTTGAATAGTTTCTTTGAGTGATAAGTCATAGTACAAAAGGAAAGGCTATTTAAATAGCTATTTAAGATGATGCCACTTTTTTCCAAAATTGGCTTCAACACCAATGCTGCCGCTAACAAATGGTGGGATATCATTGGTAATTAACTGGCATATCCAAATTTCATAAAGAATTGTATATCCCAGAGGCTATAGTTTGGATTTTAAATGTCCCCCAAAGGCCCATGCATTAAAGGTGTGGTCCCCATATTGGTGCTATTGTGAGGTAGAGGAAACTTTAAAAAATGGGGCCTAGCGGGAGGTCTTCCAGTCATTGTGGGCATTCCCTTGAATGGCATAGCAGAACCCCAGCCCCTTCCTCTTCCTTCTTTTTCACTTTCCATCCACAAGGTGACCAGTTTTGCTCTACTGTGCACTCCTGCCATGATGTGCTGACCCTAAGCAAAGGCCTAAAAGCAATTTGCCTGCCAATCATGGACTAGAACCTCAAAAACTGTTAGCCAAAATAGATCTTTTCTCCTTGTAAGTTTATTATCCCAAGTATTTGTTACAGTAATGAAAAGCTGACTAACACACTAGATGTCTCCACTATACATTCAACTCTGAATTAGAAAAAAAAAGCTTTTACCCCCCAACACTGTTAGAATAATGATAATAACCAAGCAATGACTTACTCTCTTGCTCCACCCCAAATCAAGGATGAAGGTATCTATTGGGGTCCTAACTCTCACTTGGTGGGCCAGTCTCTGGGCATGCTATCCAGGAGGTGGAAAGTATTGTTATCCCCAAGGCCCAGCTCAGAGGAAGAGCATCCTCCACAGACGGTCCTCCACAGATGGTCCTCCACTAGCTTCTCTGGCAGTCATCTGCAACACTTCTGGAGGCCAGGCTGAAAAACAGAATTTCAAGTGAAATAATACAGACAAGACAAACTGGGAAATAGATGCCATTGGAGAAGTTAAAAAAACAAAGGGCTGCTCAAGTAGTAACTCCACTCCTGTTTTATTCAGTTACAGTAATAAATAATTTAACATAATAATTTATGTGCATTTAAAAGGCTAGGTAATAGAAGCTCTAGAGTAAGCATGACTTTCACAAACCTGATATAATACCTATCTAAAAACAATTCATATTTATTAGTGGAATAAATCCCTAAAATTCCTTTCTAAAGGCTTATCAAACCAAATTGGGTCCCAGCCCAACAAATCGAATTAGAAATCCATGTAAGGCTGCTAACTGAGTTATTAAAGTGATCTGCATGGATATTCCCAGTTCACCAGGAAATCTTCTATTTGGACATTTGGTCAAATGCTGCCCTCTAGTGAGAAAACTCTCAAAAAGGCTACAGTGGACCCTGGGATTAGGACGCATTCATGGGCTTCAGAGAAAAGACACCTGAAGAAGATAGTCAAGTAGAACCTTCAACTACCAATCACATCACAGTTGTTCCAGATTAAGATGTTTATTTGTTTTACCTGTTGGTAATGCCTATATTTTTCTAAAAATATGTTAGAACAGATAAAAACATTGCTATAGTAGGGTAGCTTGCCTTTCGTAACATTTAGATATTTTTAGGCTCTTATGTTTGATGATCTAATAGTATTAGTTGATATTAAAGTCTATGTTTATTTATTTGGGCTAGTAATGCAGCTAAATAATTTGCATGACTTCAAATAAGTGATAATGTGGCTTCCTAATCTGTCAGTTAAAAAACCACAGAAGTGGTGGATATTCTAAAGAATGTTTGTGTTAATAAGCAACACTATACTTCTAGGTATTTGCTTTGCTGTAAAAAATCAAGAATTACAATGTTGAGGCTGAGACAGGAGGATCACAGGCTTGAAGCCAGACTCAGCACCTTAGTGAGGGCTTCAACAACTGAGACCCTGCCAAAATAAAAAATAAAATAGGGCCGAGGGTGTGGCTCAGAGGTAGAATGCCCCTGGGTTCAATCCTCAGTGCCACAAGAAAAAAAATACAATGTTCTTAATACAAGAGAATTGCTATATCCTCAAATTAAAATTTCAACTAGTCAATTTTAATTTAGCAAAGGGAAAGAAGGAAGAGCTCTACTTTCAAAGATCTTCACAGTGTACATTTTACTCATTTAGCAGTAACAGACATTTAATGTTTTTTAAATTTTATGCTAAACTTTTTATGTCCTGATAGGGCACATTTCTTCCTGAGGCCCAATCTTCCTACTAGGGCATTCATTCATTCATTCATTCATTCATTCATTCATTCTGTTTTACATCTTTTGACATACCCTAAGGACTGCCACTCTAAACCCAGGTTTTGCTAGTCACATCAGGTGTAATGGTGAAAAACACGGAGCTAGTTCCAATATATATGCATCTTTACAGCAGGGACTGTCAAGTGAATAAAACAAGGAATGTAATCAGATAATTATGGAATTTTGTCATAATTATTGTAAGATAGGGATAGAAGAGGGACTCTCTAGGAGAATGTAGCAGGGACACCCAATCCAGTATCAGGAGGGCAGGAGTGCTTGGCTCCCCAAGGGAGTAAAGTTTGAGCTTCCTCAGTTCTACAGCCATTGAAAGCTCTCTGAGGTAACGCTAGCCAGACAGACCAGTTTCTTTCTGCAGAAGCAATCCACCAAGACAATAATGCTGTGACAGTTTTGTCCATTCTTCAATATCTCATTCCCAATTAGATATGCAGCAATGAAGGTTCCACACAGCACCAGCCATGCAGATATTTTAATGAAACTTCTCTATAAATGTTGAGTGAAATATTCCCATTTTAGTATATTTGCTTAACAGAAACCTTTGTTGTCCTTTCTTAATTTTGAATACATCTGCAAAGCATTATGGCTCTCTCTCTCTTTTTTTTTAAGAAACAGAAGAAAGCTAAAATTACATTATTTTGCAATTGCATGGTCCTCATGTGCTCTGATGTAGCTGCTAGCACACTATGTAGTTCTGGGCAAGTTTATATCTATGGTCTAAGATTCTTTCCGGAAGTCTATGAGCAACCCCATATAGTAAATGTGCCCTTAATTTTAAAGCGTATTCATTGTTAACTGCTGTTGACTTTTGACTTCTCATCCTCTAATCACCTTCATGGTATGTAGGAGAAAAAAATCTTGCCTAGAAAGCTTTAATATTATCCTTTCTAACCAAAATTTTAGTCAATGAAAAAAGGAAATAGAAATTGAAGGGTTTTTTGGGGGTAGTTAATATACTGAAGTTCTGGTTTCAAATAAAAATGCCAGCAATATATCAAGAATTTATCTCTGTAAGGAGAATTAAGTTTTGAACACTTGCTATGTGAGAGACTCATAAACAGTTATTTCTTGATACATATTTTGAAATTAATTTTAATGCCAAAAAATTTTTTAAACAGAGCCACAAACATATATATCAAGGAAAGAAATACAGGGCAGGATATTCCCAATCCAAACTATGTAGGTAGGCTCAGTTACAACTTTTAAATGTTACCCTAAGCTTTGAAGAATGGAGAACTGTATAGCCATGGCATGGCCCTTACAGGAAACCTGAATTCTGAGAGTGCAATGAGCCCTTACTGAGTCCCTTAGCCTCTCTCTGTTTGAATTTCCTAATTTGTCCTGTCTCCCATGGGTTTATATATGGACCCCGTGAGCTAATCTTTATGAATGTACATCGAAAACTATAGCAAATTGGAAAAAAACTAAATATCCACCAATAGCAGAAAGGACAAATAAGATCTGATATTCTCATGCAAGGAAATATCTCACACACGTGTGCACATACACACACAAAGAGTAACATGGAATAGAAATATACATGTAAACATATATACATATATATATATGTTCCTATAGCAACATGGATAAATCTCGAAACACTATAATGTTAAGCAAAAAAATGCAAGATACAGGATGATACACTATTGAACTTTTAGTTACTAAAAGTAACTAAAAAAAAGTAACTATTAGTTACTTTTTTGCGGAACTGGGGATTGAACCCAGGGACATTCTACCTCAGAGCTACACCCCCAGCCCTATTTTTATTCTTTATTTTGAAACAGGGTCTCACTAAGTTGCAGAGGGCCTTACTAAGTAGCTAAGGCTGGCTGCAAACCTGCGATCCTCCTGCTCAGCCTCCCAAGTACTGGGATTACAAGCGTGTGCCACCACATCCGGCTTTTGGGGTGGGGGGGTGCTGGGGATTGAACCCAGGGGCATTCTACCTCCGAGCTACACCCTCAGCCCTATTTTTTTTTTTTTTTTAGAAACAAGGTCT
>PVJS01051512.1:0-13949 GCA_004027185.1 Glis glis
GACTCAATCACTATGCGGAGCATGAAAGGGAGGGAAGGGAGAGGGAATAGGGTGGGATTTGAGGGAGGGCTAAATGAGCAATGTGTGCATGTATGGTGCTGCTACCCTGATGTATATCAAAATGTATAATTACAATGCACCAATAAATGAATATAAAAAAAAGACTGGGAAGGAAAAAAGTATGAAAGAAAAGAAAAACAAAGACTTCTCTTATAACACCTCATTAAGTGGTACACATATGCTTAGTAGTTCTCTGCACATTTGAAGAGATTCAAGTCAAAAGGGAGTGGTATTGAGAAGCTTTGCAGATAAATTATACCTTATGACTGTAATAACTACTGTATATGGTATTAAAATTATTTTGTTAGATATATTCATAACATATAATGCTATGTGATAATAACAATAATTTATCCATTACTTTGTATGTTCTAGGCAATGTGCTAAGCATTTATACATGCCTCTCGATGGATTCCCACAAGATCCTCATTTCATAAATGAAGAAACTAAAGTTTAGAAAGGTCAAATAACTTACCCAAGATCACACAACTACAGTGCCTATTTCCCTTGCATTATAAGTAATCAAAGATACCAGCAACTTCACCTGGAATTTCCCATCATGATGTACAGACTTGTCCAAATAGTAGGTGTTCTGGGAAGACCTTGCCAGGGCTATTGTCTTGTTACAGAAACATCACTTATATGTTAATGACGTCAATAATTCCCTACTCAGAAAGGAAATAGTACCCTTGGTTAGATTTTGGCTAATTGTAAATGAATCATGACTAGTGACTTGTTTCCTTTAAATTTGCCCCAAATTATTAGGAAAAAGGTTGATAAAACAAAACTGTGGTTTTATTTAACCACTATTCAGGTCTTAAGATAACAAATTTATTGACACAAATACTTTGGGATTGCAGACTAGAGAGCCTTATGGCTCTGCTCTCATAAAGATTAAAATAAAATGATTTAAAAAGCGTGATGAATGCAAAATACATTTTTGTTTGCTAGGAACACTGAGCAGGAAGCTCTATGGTTATTTAACCGTGTGCTTATGAATTACTATGATTATGTGGTTTAGGACAACTAGCCTTTATTCAAATACACTTCTTTTAAATCACTGCTACCCACATTGTATTTTATTCATCATTTTTCTTACCTAAAAATGCAAATCTCTTCATGTTTAGTGACTGAAGATTTTGAAACGATTGCTTTCGCAGAATTCAATATTGAAAATCTTTTTTATTCTTTGAGCAGAAACATTACATGTCATCATGGACACTGATGAGCAATGAAACTAAAAGGCTAGACTCAAATTATTTTAAACGTTTTTATCAACTTTGTTTTCAGTTCCGTTCACTGTGTTTCATGAAGTTCTACTCTGTCCTCCCTCATAGAAACCACAGCGAATGCCTGCCATCATTTGACCCACCTTCCTCTGGTTCCCTTGCACTGCTCTTTCCCAGGTGAAAAGTATTTTAGTTGATTGATAGCTCTCAGTACTCTGCCTTCGTGGCTATCTCAAAGAGAGAGCATCCGCCCATCTGACTCCAGAATTGCTGTTGTTGTACTTCCCTGGAGCTCAATGAAGAGGCTGAATGTGTGCCCCTGGCTGGCAAGCCTCCTACACACTCTCTTCCATGTCTACTGGAGCCTAGAAGATTCTTGAGAAATGCACCTTCACCCCCACTCAGCACTCATGGAGTCCAATCCAACTAGGTCATCGTATTTATAAATGTAGTGGGTAGACACCATGGTGCAATGTCTAGATGCTGCCATCCCAGAGTAAAGGATGTATCCCCCCAGCTGCAGGGAGCACTGCAGCCCTCAGCTGTTATCCTTTTTAAAACTGCCTCAATGAGGAAGACTTGCCCCTCCCCAGGCAACATCCCCTTCCAAAGGCAGACTGATCCATATGGGTTAATAAGGACCACCAAGGGCGCTTCAGCCCAGGACAACTTGGAAGAGCCAGATCAGCCCCCAAAACTCCCGTGAGGACTGAGACCATCCTGAGACAATATCACAGCCCAGCTGCTCCCTCTGCATAGCTCCGCAACCTTCTCTTTCCTTCCACAAATGGTGGCCCCAAGAGCACTCTCTTGTCCCTCACAAAGTCTGCTTCAGGGGACCCCAGTCTATGATGACAGGCAAATTCTCACTCTGACAAATATACCACAAAATTAATTTGTTAAATATTTCAATTCCAAGCTACATTGTGTTTAACCTTTTTCTAGACTCTAAAGAAACTACTCTGTGGTATTGTTCTTACATATGGAATCTTCATTCTAGTTCCACCTTTTACCAAGTAATTTTGTTACTTTCTTCAACAAATTTAATTTGTTAATTGAACAAATATGTTTTGTTAACTTAGCAAACATTTTTTCATTCATTCAAGAAACATACCTAGATGCCAAATTTCTTTTCTTGAGGAGCTCAAAGCACAAGAGCCAGAGGAACAATTTACCCTGCTGTGTAGAAGTATTTAGTTACAGATGCGTCTAAGAGGACAGGCAGGCTAAGGGGCATGTGGAGAAAGGTGTCCCTGGTAGAGAGACAGAATGGGAAAGACAGAGTGGGATTGGCACTCAGAGCACAATTCGGGGGTGACAAGGAGTACCTTATAGCTATAGAGAAAGTGCAATGGGGGAGGGTGGGAAAAGAGGCTCCAGACGGGCAGAAAGGAAATGTAGTGCAACCGATTACAGGCATTTGCTCAAAGACTGTGGAGCCACTGAAAGGTTTCATGGACAGGGTGACATGATTATTTTATTTTTTAAATGTTTCTTTGGCAACAGAATAGAGTTTGGATCAGAAAGGTACAAGAAACAAAGGCAGGAAACTGTAAGCAGGCTATTTTAGTAATGCAAGTGAGAAATAATGAGGCCTAAGCAGAGGCAATGAAAGAAGGATGAAGGAAACAGACTCCAAAGACATTTTAAAGGCAGACTTCACAGGACTTAGTCAACCATTCAGAAATGGAGTCTTTGTTCCACAAATATAGAGCTCTTTAACATCATAGTAAAATATTTTTAAGCTGGGCATGGTGGCGCACACTTGTAATCCCAGTACTTGGGAGGCTGAGGAGGCTGAGACCGGAGGATCCAGGTTCACGGCCAGCCTCAGCTACTTAGTGAGGCCCTCTGCAACTTAGTGAGACCCTGTTTCAAAATAAATAATAAAAAATAGGGCTGGGGTGTAGCTCAGAGGTAGAGTGCCCCTGGGTTCAATCCCCAGTGCCATAAAAATAAAAATAAAATATTTTTAAATAACACTGGTTATCCCTAGGGGGTAGGATTATGGATGATTTTTAATTTACTTTTTTTTTTTTTTGCGGTACCGGGGATTGAACGCAGGGGCGTTCTACCTCCGCGCTACACCCCCTATTTTTTATACTTTATGTTGAAACCAGGTCTCACGAAGTTGCGGAGGGCCTCACTAAGTAGAGAGAAAGAGAGAGAGAGAGAGACAGGGAGAGAGAGAGAGAGAGAGCTGAGGCTGGCCGCGAACCCAGATCCTCCGGTCTCCACCTCCCAAAGTACTGGGATTACAAGCGTGCGCCACCACGCCCGGCTTTTAATTTACTTTTCAAAAATCTATTTTTTATAGATTATGGAGAGGGACTTTGAAAAATTTTTGTAGTAACAAAAAATCATTAAAAATAAATAAATACAATCCAGTACCAAGTGACACAGCTAGCCCAGCTCTTGTCTTGTAAATACTGTTCTCCAATAAAAGGAACCAGGATTCCTTGGAGGAGGACTGGCTGGTTCCAGGACTGGGCCAAGGAGAGTGGAAGTTGTACAAGCTGATTTCATGGTGCCAGAAGCTTTGGGAATGGCCCCCAAATGATGGAGGCATCCCAAATGGAAAGAGGAGCCCACAATGGACTCTTTCTTCAACAAAATAAATAATTATACTAATGGCTTATAATCTACAAAATGAGATCATCCACAAGTCGTAATTGATATAAAGGAGGAGTAACTAAATAGGTGGGGCAGAAGGAAATGCTCTTGCTTACAGTTGAACACTAGCAGATAAATACAGATGGAATGGTGGAAATGAAAGTCACCAACTGCAAAAATTGTTTCAAGCAAGCATCAATGGCAGATGCTGACATCAGTGGGCAGAAGTATCAGGAATGATGGATAAGAGATATGTGTGCGAATTTTGGATGCAAGTGACAGAAATTCAACTTAGTGTATTATCACTTTAAGATAATACATTATGTATTAACATATTTTATAAAAATAACCAATGCCGGGTGTGATGGCGCACGCTTGTAATCCCAGTACTTGGGAGGCTAAGACAGGAGGATCTGGGTTCGCAGCCAGCCTCGGCTACTTAGTGAGGCCCTCCACAACTTACTGAAACCCTGTTTCAAAATAAAGAATAAAAAATAGGACTGGGGGTGGAGCTCGGAGGTAGAATGCCCCTGGGTTCAATCCCCAGTACCGCAAAAAAAGGAAAAAATAAAAATAAAAATAATTATATTTTTAAAAAGTGAGAATGGTGTGTGTGTGTGTGTGTGTGTGTGTGTGTGTGTGTGTGTGTGTGTCAAAGGATTTCCTCCCAATATAAAGTATCCAAAGAAGAAAACAGTAAGTGAAAAAAATGGATATGCATCACCTCGTCCAGGGTACCAGTCAATATCACCCACAGTGTAGCGAATGACCACCACGTGCCTCCTGATGTGATGCACCAGGAAGGATACGACACTTCTGTGGTGTTCTTACCCCAGAGGTACAACCTGCATTTAACCATGAGAAGGCATCAAAAAATCCCAAATGTTCCTCACTTTAAAATAGCTCACTAATGCTTTTCAAAAGTATAAAGAACATGGAATACAAAGACTGAGGAAATGTTCCAGTGTAAAGGTGAATGGAGGGCATGATGGCTAATGTAAAGTTTGGTCCTGGAATGTATTCTAGATCAGAAAAGGGGCATAGGCCAGATGTGGTGGTGCAGGCCTATGATCCCAGTCCTTGGGAGTCCTTGAGTACAAGGCCAGCCTCAGCAACTTAGAGAGACCCTGTTTCAAAAGTTTAAAAAATTTTATAAAGGGCTGGGGGTGTAGCTTGGAGGTAGAATGCCCCTGGGTTCAATCCCCAGAACCAAAATTTAAAAAATGAATATTAGAGTGACAACTGGTGAAATTTGAATAAGGCCTGTAGGTTAGAATAGTCACACTCAACATTCTTTCCTAAAAAATATTAGAACCCCCAAAGGCTCTTATTTATTGTAGGCTACATTATTACATTAAGCATATTACAAATTGAAACTGAAGAAAATTAACAATTCACTTTAAGATAATAATACATTGCATGTTAACATATTTTGTGAAAAATAACTATGTGTTCTAAAAAAGTAAGAAGAATGGCACTGTTTTATATTTTTTAATCTCTTTAATATCTAGCTTCATGGAAGAAACTCGTTTCTCATATCTGCTTGTCATTCAACCTCTCGCAATATCACATGTCATGTAGTCTCTGGCACTGTATACTCATGAAAAAGGAGAGGAAAAAGGAAAACAAAGGTTAGCATTGTTATAAGCAGAATTTTAGCCTCATAGATTTCCTGAGCGTTTCTTGAGGACCCTCAGGGGAACCTAGACCACAGTTTGAGAACTACTGGATTAGATGATAGTATTTCACCAAAGTTAGGTTCCAGACATTGATAATTAGAGGTTATATAAGACATTTGAGAATCTGCTAAAGGTATAGGTAAATTTTTGTACTTTTTTTGCAACTTTTTGCTAAGCATTTCAAATTGAAAAGTTTAAAAGATAGTAAAAACTGGGCTGGGAATCGAGCTCAGTGATAGAGCACATGCTTAGTAATCACAAGACCCTGGGTTCAATCCGCATCACTACCAAAAAGAAAAATAGGAAAACTTAAGTAGGGAATTTTAATAGTTAAAAAATCAGAGAAGAACAAACAGAGGTAGAAGGGAGTAACAATCAGTCATAAATTTCTGGTTTCTGGGTAGTCGGCAGCAGTGATATTCAAAATGTTTATCACCAGTATGACATTGATACCGACAAACCAAAAGGCCATGACCAACTATAAAAATTCTACCTGTGCATAATGGCTACACACCAAACCTGAAGGGTAGCGCCATTGCTAAGCTAGAGAATACAAGAGGAGTGATAGGCTAGAGAATACAAGAGGAGTGATAGGCTGAGGATGGGCTAGAACAGACAAACTGGAAAACAAGGTGATCTCCATTCTGCACTTACCTACATCTGAGAGGTGAATTACTATGAATTTTGGATGCAAGTGAAAGAAATTCAACTAGAATTAAAGTCAAGAAGAAATTTACACCAAGATTCAAGATGGCGACGGAATAGGAGCCCCTGAACGAGCCTGTCTTAAAATCCCTTGGTGGCACAGAACTAAACAACATCGCACAGCCACAGAAGAACCAAAACCCCAAATCCAGCAACCTGAGTACGACTACACAGACACAGAGTCTACCAACTACAGATTTCCACAGAAAACTGCAATCCTGTGTCAGCAGGATCCGTAAGGAGCCATCTTACCCCAGGCCCTACAACTGGGGCTAATAGCCCCCGGCGCTGCCAACAAACTGGGAGGAGAAATCAGAGCAGAATTCTGTGAGTGGTGGGGCCATCCCAGCAGCAGATTGTAAATACCCTTCATGCCCTAGCGTGGGCTCCTGCCAGAGCCGCGCACCTACCCCCCACCATGCTATGAGCCCACACAATCCCCAACACCTACGCATTGGACCCCCATGCCAGCCAAGATCCTGGCGGACCCCATGCCCTGCCCAGGCTAGGCCCAATGTCCCGTGGGACTCGGGCAACCAGCCATGCCCCACATAGGCCAGCTGGGCCACGTGACCAGGGCAGCCCCCAGCGCCTTGACTAGGCCAGCCCCGCCATCCCACACAACCTGGACAGCCCCCTGTGCTCCACCTAGGCCAGCTGCTCCATCCAGCGCTACCCTCCACACCGCTTCAGAGCCAGGGCATGCTCCAGTGCCACCACCCGAGATCCAGGAGCATGTGGACCTCACTGGGGCCCACATGTGATCCTCTGCACCATGCCTCAGCATCCATGCACCCTCGGGCGCTGCGAGTGATACTCGCACCCTCGTCCGTGCACCCTCGGGTGCTGCACTGATACTTGGAGTCCGCACCCCCATCGGGCCCATGCGAGATATGCAGCGCTGCACATCAGAGCCTGGGCAACCTCCAGCGACGCCTCCCAAAAACCGGGGCACGTGTGTACCCCGGGGGGCCCAGGCGAGCCTCAGCACTCGCGCCTCGGAGACCAGGCATCTTCCGTCATTGTCACCCGTGCCTCAGAGCACACATCCAACACCGTGCCTCGAAGTGCACCTCACGTGCCAACACCCGAGCTCCGGAACCTGTGTGCTCCCCACACACACCACGCCCCGGTCAACCAGACGGGAGGGAACCACAGCCTGCAGCGCACTGAACCAATTGGGTCTACAGGGACCAGCACGAGGTCTTATACATAGAAAGGAAGATGATGTGGAGGCAACAGAAACACAAAATTGAAAACACCGAAAATATGAGAATGAGGAACAGTGAAGAAACAAGAAACACTCCCAATGCATCAAGTAAGATTACCAATACTGACCTACAGGAAATGCAAGATGGAGAATTCAGAATTTTGATCTTCAGAATGATGAAAGGCCTCAAAGAAAGTGAAGAGGAGATGAAAGAGGAAGTTGAGGCTCTAATAAAGAATCAGAAAGAAACACTGAACGAAATGAAGGAGTCAATAAATGAATTAAAGACTGCAATAGAAACCAACTCTAGTAGGCTCAACCACATGGAAAACAGGGTATTACTCCAGGAAGACAGTTCATTCAAAACTGAAAACACAGTCAACGATATACAGAAGATATAACAACAACATACCCTGGCCATCCAAGAAATACAGAACAATACAAGACGCCCTAATCTAACAATAAAAGGCATCGAAGAAGGATTAGAAACACAGACCAAGGGTATAAGAAACCTCTTCAAAGAAATAATTTCAGAGAATTTTCCGAACATAGAAAAGGATTTGGACATTTACATACAGGAGACATATAGAACACCATTAACACAGGACCAAAGAAGGACCTCCCCACGCCACGTAATAATTAAAATCTCTAACGTAGAGGCCAAAGAAAGAATGCTAAAAGCAGCAAGGGCAAAAGAACAGGTGACATACAGGGGCAAAACAATAAAAATCACCCCAGACTTCTCAACCCAAGTTAGGAATGCCAGGAGGGATTGGTATGAAGTACTCCAGACACTGGAAGTAAACAACTTCCAACCAAGACTGATATACCCAGCAAAGCAATCATTTAAAATTGATGGAGAAATAAAAATGTCCCATGATAAACAAGCACTTAAAGAATTCATGAGAAGAGACCAAACAGCGGCAGCTATAGCGGCTGCAGCGGCGCCATCTTGGCAGGACTTTACCAGCGGCTACCAGCATTGTGGCTTCCACACAAGACCAATGGAGATGCCAGCGACCTGTTGTGAATCCACAGCTGCAGAATAGCAGCAGAGAAGGCGAGCAGAGATGCACGCGACACGCAACACAGACCTGAACTGCTGTGTCGGCAGAAGCGGCAGTGGCGCCATCTTGGTCAGACCACACCGGTGGCTACTGGCGTTGCGGCTTCTGAAGGCCATGAACAAAGCCGGGGAGCTCTTCTAAAACCAGCACTGCAGAGCATCAGCGACAAAAGCGAGCAGCAGTTCAATTCACACTCGGCAGAGTCCCTAGGAACCGGAGGATTAACCAGAACCTGCGTCAGGGGCTGAGCCCCCCCCCACCAGAGATTAAGAGCAGCACTCAATGAGACTGTAAGTCAACGAGCAGCCCCAGGGGGAGACCACCCAGTGCAGACAAAGGGACTCATGGGGTCTGAGACAGTGCAGATTGCCCCAGCAGAGGCGAGAGTGGGGTCTGCTGTGGGACATGGTAGATGCGTGGATAAGCAGACAATCCCTGGTGACATTTAGATGGGAAAGACTTACAACCCGGGGTCGCAGCACCCTTATAGAGTCCCCGGAGATAGCCATAGGACATACAGCTGTGGTACCTGGGGAAAATTGGACAAAACCAGTCCTCCCAGTGGAAAACGTGGAATTCCGTGTTTACATAGAATCGGGGCAAAGCGACAACCACTGCTTCTGTAGGCAAAGAGAGACACAAGCCCGGGGCCCCCTGCTGGTGAATCCTACCATAGGTGTAGACAGAGAGAGACATAAGGACAGCCCAAGTGGAGACCGCGGAGACCCACGCTTGCAGAGAGAAGGGTAATAGCGGCACTGGTGCCATGCACAGGTAGTGAGAGGCACCAGGCAAGGGTCCCAGTCACTGAAGGGGACCAAGAACTGGGCCTGCAAATGGACATTATACCAAGCAAGTGAGAATAATCACTCAGTAAAAGCCATTCACCCTTAAGACTCACCTAGTAGCAACTATCTACCCCAGGATAAGAAAATATAAAGGGAGAGGTATTTGACATAAGATACCTACAGAGTGAGAGAAGAAGAGCTACCAAAAGCAACAAAGGTATAAACATAAGAAACCTGAAATCATGAAAGGGAAGAATAGCAAAGAAACAATGAGCTCCCACAACCCGACAACAACAGAATCCGCCAACTTAGAAGTGCAAAGATTGCCAGAAGAACAATTCAGAACTTCAATAGAGGAAATTATACAGGATTTCTGAAAAGAATCCAGAGAGAGGCTGATAGAAATGAAGGATCAAATAAGCAGGAATCAAAAAGAAGCTCTGAAGGAAGTGAAGGATGCAATAATTGAAATGAAGGCATCAATATAGACCATCAACAATAGACTAGACCACATGGAAAACAGAATCTCATTCTTAGAAGATGACCTCTCCAAAAATGAACACATAGTATATAAATTAGAAAAAACAATTCGACAGCATAAATTGGATATTGAAGAGATCTCAGCCAGTCTTAAAAGAGCAAACATAAGAATAATAGGCATAGAAGAGGGATTAGAAGCTGAAACTAAAGGAATCAATAATCTATTCAGAGAAGTAATAATAGAAAATTTTCCAAACATAGAAAGAGAGGTCGATACACAGGTACAGGAAACATAGAACCCCCTATAGACAGGATCAGAGAAGAGGCTCATCACTCCACATAATAATCAAATTGACCAATGTAGAGGCCAAGGAGAGAATTGTAAAGGCAGCGAAAGCAAAAGAGCAAGTAACATTCAGAGGCAAACCAATAATCACTCCTGACCTTCCAAATCAAGTCATGAAAGCCAGGAAGGGCTGGAGCGACATATTCCAAACTCTGAAAGAAAACAACCTCCAGCCAAGATTTGTCTACCCAGCAAAGATATCTAACAAATTTGATGGGGAAATAAAAACCTTCCATGACAAACAGAAGCTGAAAGACTTTATGTCTTCCAAACCAGCACTAGAGAAAATGCTCAAAGAGACTAATTACAAAGAAGAAAAAATAAGGACACGCCAGAACCAGAGAAACAGTGATTTCCAACAAACAAACAACTAGGCAAAGAACAAACACTACCTCAATCAGAAATTAAATCTCAAAATGTTAGGAATGAAAACCCATCTCTCAATAATCACGTTGAATTTAAATGGCCTCAACTCCCCAATCAAAAGACATAAGGTGGCAAAATGGATTAAAAATCACAATCCATCTATATGCTGCCTGCAAGAAACACGCCTTACAAGTAAAGTTGCACACAAACTAAAGGTGAAGGGGTGGAGCAAGGTAATCCATGCTTGGAACTCAAAAACAAGCAGGAGTATCAATTATGATATCAGACAAATTAGACTTCAAACCTAAACTTATCAGAAGAGACAAAGAAGGTCATTTCTTACTGGTAAAAGGAACAATCCAGCAAGAGGATATAAATAGCCAACATAATTATGCCCCAAACATAAGTGCAGCCACTGTCATAAGAGAAAACTTTCGTGACATTAAATCACACATAGATCCCAATACAATAATATTGTGAGACTTCAACACACCTCCCACACCACTAGATCGATCTTCAAGACAAAAGGTCAGTAAAGATGCCTCAGACCTAAGGAACACCATAAACCAAATGGACCTAGTAGACACATACAGAATATTCCACCCAACTACAGCTGAATTCACATTTTTTTTCAGCTGCTCATGGAACTTTCTCTAAAATAGACCATATTCTAGGCCACAAAGTGAGTACTAGCAAGTTCAAAAAATGTGACATAATCCCCTGTGTCTTTTCAGACCATAATGGAATGAAACTAGAAATCAACTGTAAGAAGACCCAGAGAAATCTCATAAACACGTGGAGACTGAATACCACACTGCTGAATGAGGAATGGGTAAAAGAAGAAATAAGGGGAGAAATTAAGAAATTCCTAGAAACAAATGGAAAGAGAGACACAACATATCAAAATCTCTGGGACACCCTGAAGGTAGTATTAAGAGGAAAATTCATAGCACTGAGTGCCCACATAAGAAGAACAGAAAATCACCAAATAAATAACCTAATCACACACCTCGAAGCCCTTAAAAAACAGGAACAGTCTAACCCCAAAGCTAGTAGAAGACAGAAAATTATTAAAATCAGAGCAGAAATCAACAAAGTAGAGAATAAAAAAACAATACAAAAAATCAACAAAACCAAAAGATGGTTCCTTGAAAAACTAAACAAGATAGACAAACCACTAGCCAACCTAACTAAAAGAAAGAGAGAATCAATCCAAATTACCAAAATAAGAGTTGAAAAAGGGGATATTACCACCAACAGCATGGAAATCCAGAGGATAATCAGAAACTACTTTGAAAAACTATACTCCAACAAAATGGAAGATATTGACAAGTTAATAGACATGTACAACCTTCCTAAGTTGAATCAAGAAGACATAGAAATTTTAAATGGACCTATAGCAATTAATGAGATTGAAGCAGCAATAAAGAGCCTACCATCAAACAAAAGCCCAGGTCCAGATGGTTTCCCAGGTGAATTTTATAAAGCCTTTACAGAAGAACTAATCCCAATACTCCTCAATCTAGTCTGTGAAATAGAAATAGGACTCTCCCAACACATTCTATGAAGCCAACATCACACCAATACCGAAACCAAACAAAGACAGCTCAAGAAAACTACAGACCTATATCATTGATGAACTTAGACGCAAAACTTCTAAACAAAATACTAGCAACACGCATTCAAAACCACATCAAAAAATCATACATCATGACCAAGTCGGGTTCATCCCAGGAATGCAAGGCTGGTTCGACATACGAAAAACAATCCATGTAATCCACCACATAAACAGAACTAAAGACAAAAATCACATGATCATTTCAATAGATGCTGAAAAAGCATTTGACAAAATCCAACACCCATTCATGATAAGAACACTGCAGAGAATTGGAATAGAAGGAACATACCTCAACATCATAAAGGCAGTATACAATAGGCCCACAGCCAACATCATACTGAATGGGGAAAAACTTTGAGAGTTCCTTTTAAAAACAGGAACAAGACAAGGATGTCCGCTATCACTGCTCCTTTTCAATATAGTACTCAAGACTCTAGCCAGAGCAATAAGGCAAGAGAAGGAAATAAAAGGAGTACAAATAGGAAAAGAGGAACTGAAACTATCTCTATTTGCGGATGACATAATATTATACTTAGAAGATCCAACAAACTCAACCAAAAGGCTTATAGAACTGACCAACAAATTCAGCAAAGTGTCTGGATACAAAATCAATCTTAAAAAATCAGAAGCTTTTCTGTATGCCAACCATAAATCCACTGAAAAAGAAATCCAGAAGACATTTCCACTCACGATATCCCCCAAAACAGTAAAATACTTGGGAATAAACCTAACCAAGGAGGTAAAAGACCTCTACAAGGAAAACTATAAAACATTGAAAAAAGAAATTGAAGAAGATCTTAGAAGATGGAAAGATATCCCATGCTCGTGGGTAGGCAGAATAAATATCATCAAAATGGACATTCTTCCAAAAGTGCTCTACAGATTCAATGCAATACCCATTAAATTACCAAAGTCATTCTTCACTGACATAGAGAAATCTCTCCTTAAATTCATTTGGAACAACAATAAACCCAGAATAGCCAAAGTAGTTCTCAACAACAAGAACCATGCAGGAGGCATCACAATACCTGACTTCAAACTATACTACAAAGCCATAGTAATAAAAACAGCATGGTATTGGCACAAAAGCAGAAACATAGACCAGTGGAGCAGAATAGAAGACTCTTAAACAAGCCCACACACCTACAGCCAATTGATTTTTGACAAAGGGGCTAAAAACACCCACTGGCAAAATGATAGCCTCTTCAACAAATGGTGCTGGCAAAACTTGCCAACCATATGCAGAAAAATAGAAGTAAACCCCACTTTCTCACCCTGCACTAGGGTCAACTCAAGATAGATCAAAGACCTAGAAATCAGACCAGAGACCTAGCAGTACTCAAAGAGGGCATAGGCCCAACACTTCAAACACATAGGCACAGGTAAAGACTTCCTCAACAAGACCCCAAAGGCACAGGAAACCAAAATGAGGATTAATACGTGGGATTGCATTAAACTAAAGAGTTTTTGTGCAGCAAAGGAAACAATCAAGAACCTCAACAGAGAGCCGACAGAATGGGAGAAGATTTTTGCCACCTGATAGAGGACTCATATCTAGAATATAGAGAACTGAAAAAAACACCACTAAAAAAACAAATAACCCAATCAAAAAATGGGCACATGACCTAAATAGACACTTCACAGAAGAAGAAACACAAATGAGCAATAAATGTATGAAAAAATGTTCAACATCATTAGCAATCAGAGAGATGCAAATCAAAACTACCCTGAGATTTCACCTAACCCCAATTAGAATGGCAATCATTAAAAACACAAAGAACAACAAAT
>PVJS01051513.1:0-13868 GCA_004027185.1 Glis glis
ATTTTGAAACAGGGTCTCACTAAATTGCGGAGGGCCTCACTAAGTAGCTGAGGCTGGCCACAAACCTGGATCCTCTGGTTTCAGCCTCCCAAGTACTGGGATTACAAGCGTGCGCCACCATGCCCAGCTATTTCTCTCTCTTTGAAAACCATTGTTCATCCGTTCCTTCTTCAAGCACTTAAATTCTAACTTCACAACAAAACAGAAGATTTCAAAATGCATTTTCTTTAGTATACTTGTCTTCGCCTAGTCTCTTTCATAGGGGCTTTGCTCACAGATCCTCAACAATCATAACTTGAGAAACTCATAATGAGCCTTCTCTAATCCTACTGGCTCAATGGGAAAACAGCTTTAGAAATAACTTTATTTTTTAATTTTAATTTTTTATTTTATGTTATTTATGTTTTTTCTTCGTTACATTTATAAACTTTTATAACAACACGAAAAGCCTTATGGAAAGGACAAATATATATCATTACTTTAAAGTGATAAAAGGACATATGGTTAATAAGAAAATTTTAATAATGGTTTATAGTAAAATGATTGATTCATGAAAGATATTGTCAGGCCTTTTAGTTTGATTATTAAAAAAAAAGTATGTAGCCATCAGTACTGATGCCCTCTGAGGAAAAATTTGACTCAAAAAAGGGCCTAATCATGAATCATAAATCACAAACCAAAAACATGGTTTGGGATCTACCAATAGTTCTTAGTGTTAAATCTTAATTTGGTTATTGGATGAAAATTAGTAAAATATGAAAACATATGTGCATTTTTAACGAATTACATTTAAGATATTCGATTTTTTTCCAGAGAACCGAAAGTTTAAGAAAAAATGTTTTCCTCTTCCTCACCTTTGCAAAATAGAATCTCGGTATTATTTCTGCCCTAGAAGCAACTTCTATTCCATGTTTGCAATGAAAAATAAAAAGTGCCCAAAAGGCAGAATGGAGATGTCCCCTCTGTCTTTACAAAACGGCTTCTCATGGCATGCATCTGAAGCATTCCTGCAGGCATCCATGGTGGCTCTCCTAGGCCTCCCAATAGAGGTAAGCAGAAGCGAATATTAGTACTCTCAAAATGTGATGGGACTCCACAATATAAGTTTTTACAATATCACATTTTCTCTTAAGGTTTTGCCTGTCAAAATAACTTTACTTCAAGTGAGTTTTTTGTAAACATTTTGTTTTGAAATAATTACCAATTCACAGAACGTTACAAAGAAATGTAAAAAGAAGTCCCATGAACCCTTCCCCACGTCTCTCCCAATGTTAACAAAATACACATTTATCATACAAAATCAAAACCAAGAAATTGACATTAGCACAATTTATAGAACTTATTCAGATTTCAACATTCATACATGTATAACCACCAGGAAAATCAGGTTACCCAACTGTACCATCACTACAATATTCCTTCATTCTACCCCTTTATATCCACATCACTACTACCCCTTATCCCTAGTCTCTGAAAATCACTAATCCATTTCCAATCATCATACTATTTCACAAATGTTACATAAATGGAATGATGTGTTATGTATCATTTTGAGATTAACTTTTTACATTCAGCATGATTTCATTGAGTTTCATCCAAGTTCTTTGATGTGAATAGTTCATTCTTTTATTGCTGACTAGTATTCCATGGTATGGATGTACCACAGTTTGTTTAACCATTCACTCATTGAAGGACGTTTGGGTAGTTTCTAGCTTTGGCTATTACAAATAAAGTTTCTATGAACATTCATGTTTAATTTCCTATGTGAAAATAAGTCTTCATAGTCTTCATATCTGTGGGGCAAATATTCAAGAGTTCAATTGTTAGGCCGTGTGCTATGTTAATTTTCATAATTAATTTTAATGATATATCACTATAGCCATACCAACAATACCCCAACTTATCCAATAAAAACAGGATGAATTAGATCTGATTGATAAATTTCAGTAAAAAGAATATAACACAAAAATACTAAACATGTACACAAACAGGAAAGTGAAATATCTGCTAGAATATTGAATAAATAAAAAAATTCAAAAGAAAAATTTAAAAAAATCAAATGCATATCTTGGTATATAAATTCCATAACATATTATGTATTTAAACTTTAAATACCTTAATGGTAGAGAACTAATTATCCTAGTGAATAGACACAAAAACTCTTAGTTCTTTGATTTACTCAAAATGTATTCTTCAACCTCATTCTATCACTTTTAAAGACTTGTTTCAGACTCTTAACACTTACATTCCAGTATTTGAACGAGTAACTCATATCACTTGGTACCAAACTGACATTTCAAAAGATGAGTTCAAATACATTTGCAGAGATATTTTTTAGTTCATTCAAGCTGAGCAGTACTTCTTATCTTTTGAAATGTCAGGCGGCTGGTCTAAAGAAAATGGAAACAGATCTCTTTTTAAACATCATCATACATGTGAGCATACGATTATGACTTGGTTTCTCCAAGCTCACAGTGGGAAAAATATATTTATCTGTGTACAAATGGTTCTCTTTTCCTTAAAAAGAAAAGGGAAAACACTTGCTAAGCAAAAATCAACTATCTTGTTTTGTATCATGACTTTTACTTGAAGTCCCCTTTTTACAGCTTTCGATTTTAGAAAGGTTTTAAGTGGGTTAAAATCTCATTGTTTTAAGTGGTTTGAAACTTTTAATTTAAACCAGGTATGATGCAGCACACCTGTGATCCCAGTACTTGGGGGCTGAGACAGGAGGATCCCAGGTCAGCCTCAGCAACTTAGCAAGACCCCCAGCAACTTGGTGAGACACTGTTTGAAAATTAAAAAAATAAAAAGGACTATATATGTAGCACAGAAGTAGAATGCCCCTAGGTTTAATCACTAGTATGCAAAACAAACAAGCAAACAGACAAAAGCAGAACAAAACAAAAATTTCTAATTTACTATTATGCAATGATGTTCTACTATGAAAATCCTAAAACTCCAGGATCTAAACCAAGTTTTTTTTTTTTTTTTTTTGCGGTACTGGGGATTGAACCCAGGGGCATTCTACCTCCGAGATACAATCCCAGCCCTATTTTTTATTCTTTATTTTGAAACAGGGTCTCACTAAGTTGCAGAGGACCTCACTAAGTTGCTGAGGCTGGCTGCAAACCCAGATCCTCCTGTCTCAGCCTCCCAAGTATAAACTAAATATTTTAATAGGGTTTTTGAAAACTAAATTTGACATTAAAATATTAAAATGAAATACTGCAATGAATAAAATAAAAACATTTAAGTACCCTCTACCCCATATGAATAAATAATAATTCCCACATTTGTTTAAAGTCATTAAAAAGTAGTTGAATTTGTACATTAGATTGATAATAGATTGACTTCATTTTATATGGTCCCTGAAAATTTACTAAAATTACTATTAAAGAGATTTTTTTTAAACAAAGAAATAAATACAAAATCAGAAAGAGCAAGAGAATAGGAAAAGGACAGCAGAAAAACTATTTTGGATTGGCAGCAAATGGATGAGTGATAATAGGCCCCAAAAATTTGAATCCTAAAAATATAGGTGTAAAAAATAAATAGCAACCTGATTTTTTACCAAAAGCCCCAAGAGGGCTGTGACATTTATGGCATCAGATAACTCTGATAGTGACAGGGGGATAATGGAACACATGATTTTGGCTAAGAACATGTTTTTAAAAGAATTGGATTCCCAGATTCTGGTCTACAATCTATGTCTTTAGGTAAACTGCCCTCTTCAAAACTGGGATTTCATTCTCTGGAATAAATACAACAGAAGGTTCTTGTTTACATCAGGCAAAATGAAGAATAGTGTCCTGAATGTCATATGCTACATCAGTTGTCCATTACCGTAAAACAAATTATCCCAACACACCTCTATTACTTTATAATTTCTGCTGATGTGGAAATTGGGCCCAGCTTATCTGGGCTCTGTGGGTTCATGGTCTCTTGCAGGCTAAAATATGGTATGGAGTTGGACTGGGATCCTTTTAAGACTGTCTGATGAAGGATCTACTTCCATGCTCACTGGCTTTGGTACTGGCTGGACTGGGTTCCTGGTGGCCCTCCATCAGAGGCTATTCAAGTCCTTGCCACAGGGGTCTCTTCAACACTAGGCCTTGCTTCATCAAGGTGAGCAAGTATCAAAGATGAAAGTGTGCAAGCAAGACTGGAGTTTTAATCTTTTACAACCTAACTTCAGAAGCGATTTCCTATCACTTTTTTCTATTCAGTTAATTAGAAGCAAGGCACAGGTCAGCCCACACGCAGGAAGGGGAGTTTAAAAAGGATATTATGATCAAGAGGTGTGATCATGGAGGGCATTTTAGAAAGTGTGACTGCCACACAGAGTCTTGTGTGCTGAACTTCCAAATGGCCAGCCTTCCTTGACCACTCTACCTTGAATCCATGAACTGGGACATAAGAATGAAACAGTACCAAAACAGAGCTTTGAGAAATTAAACACATATGATTGAAATGAAAAGCTCAATAAAATTATTGATTATGCTTGAAGAAAATGAATCATAGATGCAAATACTTGGGAAACATCAGAGTAAATATGAGAAAGAGAACTTACCAGAAGGTTAAACATCCTCAACTAATAATTACAGAAGCAGAGAAAAAGGATGGAAGAAAGAAAATCAACAAATAAATAAAGTAAAATACCTAATAATGAAGGTATAGAGCCTTCATATTGAAAACTCATACTCTACAACACAGAATCAGTAAAATGGATAAAATTATACCTATGCATACTCTTTGATCAGCAATACTGAATACTAGAACACAAGAGAGCAACATCTTCAAAATCCATAAGAAAAAAATATTTCCAACTTTGAATTCTATATCCAACTGAATTATCAATATGTATGAGGATTGAATCCATCCAACCATTTTTAGATGATACTGGATGAGACACTGTATCAAAATATGGGTGTAAAACAAGACAAAATAACACATTGGAATTAGGAAACACCTCTGCATCACTGAGATAATAAGAATTGAATTCTCAAGATAGCATCAAAGTTGATCCCAAGATGAGATCTGTACCCAGGGATGGGGACCTACCAGTCCTGATAGGAGAAATCAGAGGCTATTGGAGAGGTTCCTTTACATAAATAAATTGATAGAATATTTGATGCAACTTAATCCAAGAAGAAGTATTTAATATGATTGGGAAAGGATTTGGGATTATTTTAGGGGTAGGTAGAAAGAGCAAGACATTTATTTAAAAGAAAAGCCACAGTTTTAGGAAGGGACAAGCAATTATAAGATATATCTTGACTCACCTATTAAAAGCATTCACATACCCCGGTACCACAAAAAAAAAAAAAAAGCATTCACAGAGAAACAACATGTAAATAGTGCAGATAACTTTAAGAATTTGATAAATAATAGTTATGGGAGGATGGAAAGGAATGATTATAAAGGGAAATGATTAAAAATTTTAAAACTTATCTTTATCACTGTAAAATCAAAAGTACTAAAACCCTTAAAAATCAACATGCTGATGTTCACGTTATCTATAGATATTGTTATATACAAGGATAATCAGCTAAAAGAGTTGAAATGGTTGATTTTGGAAATAGTGGTTTCAAGGGTAGGACAATGAATTGCTGTATAAGAAACATTATAGGATTTGGTTTATATGAAATGTTAAATTATATGCATGTATAACACTGGTAAAATAAAACTAAAATAATAACTAATAGAGTTTGTGCATTCTAAAATATTTCACAAATGTTTAACATATACATCACATTCTTCAATTTGTTTTATTTATTTGTTTATTTATTATGCACTGCTGGGATTAAACACAGGGATTTATACATGCTAGGCAAGTACTCTACCACTCAACTACCAGTTCAATTTGCTTTTTAATCTCAGCATTATATTTTTGACCTTTATAATGTCAGTAACTATTCATATCTTTCAATTTCTAGTGTAGTTTTACAGTATTATGATATATAGATTAATGTACATTTTGTACTATTGACAATTCAATGATGACTCTTGAACTTGTTTCATGAGAGTCCTGCTAGGGCTATATATTTAGAAATGGAAGGAGTGCGAGTGTGGGCATTTTAATCTTAGCTAGATATTGCCAAGTTGTTTCCTCAAGTGTCTGTAAAATCTTTCAGTTGGAATATTCCAAATTTGGGAAAAGACGAATATTGATGGCCTTTTCTTCCCCAATGGTGGCCTAGTTCTTTGACAAAACATTTCTCAGTAAATCATTCATTTACTTTATTGTTAAATCTCTACACCGTGTTTTCTCTAAGGAGTATACAGCGTTTTATTTTTTTCTGAAAAACAATAAATGCAGGAGGATAGTGAAACAAAGTCAATAGAGATTTAATAGAAATATTATTGTGACTCAAAAATGTTATGTACAGCAAAGATATTGCTCATATGTAGAGGAAACATTCAGAACCCAGTATAACTTCAAAAGAATAAAACTCAAAAATATTTTCCTTCAGAATTTTCCAGAATTTTTTTTCATATTACCAAGAGATGAACAAACATGAGCTAAGGAATGACTATGAACCTTCAACAGCTAGAAACTAATGTAAATGCATGAAAGAACTGAAATCTATGGGGAGGCATGGGACATTAATGAATGTAAATAACATAATTAAAGCTCTAAAATACAATGTCAAAACAATCTAGAAAGATAAATTCATTTCTTTAAACATTGAATTTGTGATCTCAAGGTGTATGAAAAATGAATTGGGAAAAATGCTAAGCGAGTAAACTGTAAGGAAAAGAAGTATAAAAGTCTAAAAATAAACTAATTATAATATTAAAATAACTGTAGCCTTCCAAATGTGTCAAATCTTTCAAGTAGTTGAAATTAGCACCCTATTTTTAAAAGTCACTAAGGAAGGAAATACATCAGTAAAACAAAAATATGGAACAAAAAGGAACTAAAGTATATAAAACAAAACCATGCTTGGAAACAAATATAATGTTATGGAAATAAATATGAACAGCTTAAACTTCTTCATTAAAAGTTAAGATGCTCAAGCTGAATCAAAGAGAACATCAATTTAGTATTATTGGTTCATGGATGATCTCTCCTAGAAGATGCCCTTTCAAACAAAACATTTCAGATAATATTCAAATTGGTGGAGAGAAAAAAAAACAGGAAGGTATTGTCTGAGATGGAATGCAATATCCTTTTGACTTCTATGTCTATGGAATTCCTTCTCATTCAAATAGTGATCTGCTCAAATATCACTTATTCAAGCATTTACCAATAGTCCATGACCTTAGAAAATGAATTGTCAGAGGCTAAGGAAAGGTTGCTCAAAGAGTATGAAGTTTCAGTTAGATGGAATAAATTAGATCAGAAAATCTATTGTACAGTGTGGTGACTATAGTTAATAACAATAATGATGTGTTTTATATTTTACTATTGCCAAGAGTTAATTTTCAATAGTCTCACCACCAAAAATGTTAATTATGTGAGGTGACAGATATGTTAGCCTGATTTTATTAGTTCACTTTATATACATATAGCAAAACATCATGCTGTACACCATGAAAATATGCAGTTTTTATTTGTTGAGTACACCTTAATAAAAAATGTGAATGAGCCGGGCATGGTAGTGCAAGCTTATAATTCCAGTAGTTGGAGGGGTAGACAGGAGGATCATATGTTTAAGGCCAGCACCAGCAATTTAGTGAGGCCCTCAGCAACTTAGGGAGACCCTGTTTAAAAATAAGAAAATGAGCTAGGGGTAGAATATCCCTGGGTTCAACCCTCAGTACCAAAAAAAAAAGAAAAAAATGTGAATAAGGGACTTTCTCCCCTTGTATTGTTATATTACTTTTGAGATAGCATTTAGATTTGCCTGTACCCATGACTACTTCACTACATGGAGTCATTAGTAGCAGAAATGAACTAATAATTTTTGTTGACAATTCTAGAATAATCTGGGATGTCTATGTATCAAAAGCATATTTATGAGTTGAATTAAACTGATTTTCTAAATATTCTCTGCCGCACTCTTCACGAGTCAGAACTTTTTGTAAATTATCTACTATATATTAGATTTATGTCTAATTCATACATCACTGAATGTGTTAAAGTATTTTCAAGCTCTATTCTTGTATATCAGCTTGCAAAATTCTGAAAATAAAATGCTGATTTTTAAGTATTTGCTTTTAGAGGATATATAGATTTTCAGTCTAGCGGCACAAAAACATAAAAATAATTTGTATATTTATATAAATACATGCATCCCTCCCATTCTCTACTCTTTTCCTTTTATCCTACTGGGCAATCTTTTACAAATTCTGTTTTAGAATAGTAGCAAAACTCAGAACAAAAACATGATTTGAAAAGGATTTTAAAATTTTTAGCATTACCTTAAGAAAATCACATAAGTTGGTATGATGTTAAGAATTACATAAGTTGGTTTGATGTTAAGAATTTAATATAAAACTGGGTTTATGTTGGATTTTTCTTTTTTGAGTGAAAATAATTTCCTTCTAGCTTAATGAATTTTTTATGGTATCTTACAGGTCAATTTTAAATAGAAGTCTCAAATAGCAAAAACAAAGTTTTGTTTATGAGTCACTGAAATAAGTTTCACTATTTAAGTAAAAAACATTAACTTTTGGTTGATAACATATCTTAGAAATACATGCATTAAATTTCTAATGAAATTATATTCATGTGTATAATTACTATTGAAATTTGCATACGAGTACTGATAAAATTGCTGTAATTGTATTTGCAAGGGTAGCTGAAATGGCTCAATGAAGAACCATTTTTACAATTCTTTCCTATAGCTCTTTCTAGAACTGAAATTTTTTTATTGTTCTCAAGTTAGTCTCAGCCTCAACGTCATAGTCTAGTGTGCTCACACTTCCCCGGCTTGAGCATTGCTAATTAGTGCAGACAAATTCATTTGTTCACTCTGGTTCTTTTCTCAGGTGTTTAGGTGTTCTAAATTGTGTGAATTTTGTTTTGAGTTGTATAGCACTCTCTTTGTATTCTTCTAGTCTGAACTGCAGTTGTTGGGTTTGAAATAGGAATTCAGTCAGAAGCCATTTTTAGGTACCCATTCATTGTATTAGAGCACGTTGGGATGTCAAGACATGCATCTTCTAGGAATTGGCTATCTATAATTTAGTTGCAATGAGAGAAAAATATTAATTGTTCAATGTTCATTGACTTGAAGCATATAAATTACTGGCAATGCTATTACTAAATAGAATATCTGCCTGGCTCTATAGGACACACATACCATCTTAAATGCAAAAATATGTACCTGTGAAGGAATTGATGAAGAAAGCCATGGATAGCCTGTGCAATGGGAAAGGTTTGCTTGTTTCTGCACTCCTTTGCTTCCCTGTGGTAGAAATGCCAGCTTGACACAAAGATGAGTTCAGCTCGTGACAGCAATATTTTTAAAGTTCTAATGGAATGTATGTTGACTAAGAATGATGCTGGGAAACCACTCATCCTAAAAGAAAAAATTATAACTAATTAGATACTTTCCCCCAATCTTTATATTCTGTTGCTTTTAAAAACCACTTTCTTAATTATTTACATATAAATTATGAAAGTCATAGTATCATCTATTCTATTTACGCATGCAGGGCAGCATAATTATGTTGTCATAAACATTATTGGTAATAGACTCTGCCAGAATCTCACTGATTCTTCTTTTTCCCATTTAGTGCTAAATATAGAAAAGAAAGAATAGTGTTAAAATGTCTAGATAGCAATTAGTGAACTACTATTCTTTCTGTCATTTAGGAAAGTTACTACTACCTCTTGCTTTACACCACTGTCCCCCAAGTTTTTTGATAACACATTCCATCATGAAACTATTTTTGGACAGATTTACAAGATGTGATTATAAATTGTACACTCTTACTTCTTTACTAATGCATTATCTACACTGTAAACCATCAGAAGATAAGAGGAGCTGAAGATGATTAAAACATATTTAATTCATTGGTTCATTAATATGTATATTCATAATTTAAATTATTTTTTGATGACTTAGAAAATATTTTCTGACTTCTTATCATTTCGGTGTAGACCATTGCTGGATTTATCTTGTATTGTAGCCCACCAAAATTATTTGAACTTGGTTAATAATTAACAGGGCTGCCTATTTTTGATGTTTGCTCGTGTTTGCATCATTAATCCTATATTTTCTTTAATACATGTTTATTTGGCAGAAGTCTTTGTCAGCCCCTTGTACACTTTGGAAATACTGTTAGTTAAAACACAGTGTGTAAGTCCACTTACCTGTGCACAAACAAACTTCAAGAAGTCACAAAATACTGAGGCAAAATAAAGATTATATGTGACACCATAGGTATCTCCAGGATGTAGAACTTCTATTCATTTACTCAAGATATGTTGAATGCCATTGTCGACATGTGACCACCTATAAAAGGGACTGAGCAAGGAACTGTCTGGATATTTTAACTCTCCATTCCATGCATGCATACCCATAATCCCAGTACTTGGGAGACTGAGACAGGAGGATCCCAGGTTGGCTTTGTGAGATACTCAGGAACTTAGTGAGACCTGTTTCAAAATAAAAAATTAAAAGGACTGGGGGTGTAGCTTGTACTATATGAACAAATGTATTTTTTAAAAGCATGGTTTTACATGAGCATTATTAAAACAGACTACATTGAAGTTAATAATGATAAGATCCAGTCATTTGTAGTCACCAGATAATGGTGTCCTTGTGTTTTGTAGGAGGTAGGGAGAAAAGGAGGAAGAATGAGAGCAAGAAAAAGAGATAGAGTATGAGAGATTAACAAGAAGTTTTTAGATCTAATGTAAAAAAGCAATAGTTATTTTACAAAAATACATCTAATTGCTAATAATTCTGAATGCAACCAACAATAATTCTGCTTATGTCTTTTAGTTTAAAATTGCTATCTAATATCATGTGTGAGAGGATCTTTTGTGTCAAAGTGATGCTTTTTTTTTTGTAAATTGCAATTACTACTACTAATGCATGAAATGGATGAACTATGTTTAAGGCACAGGAAGCTCAGCAAACATTTCAGGCCACAGTCCATGTGTCAAAATTTGAAGGCCATATGTTATTTTAGCATCTTCTGTACACTGACAACTATTGCATTTTCTGTAAAGAATATTATTTTACATTTAAAAGCTGGTGTTTGTTGATGCTTCCACATATTTCTAGATACCCACTTGCTGTTTTCATAACATCCCTGATTTAAATTTAGAAGAAAATCTTACTTTAAGATCTCTTTGCTTCTAGTTGGTGAGAAAAGTTTTCTAATAAATAAAAGTCACACAGATGCATACACATATTGCACTTTAGAATGAGGACATAATGAACAGCTTTATTCACTTAGAGAACATGGAGAAGATAAATGATTAAAATAATTCCATTATTCAAATGCCATGATCTATGGGAGGCAGAGACCGGAGGATCCAGGTTCGTGGCCAGCCTCAGCTCTCTCTCTCTCTCTCTCCCTGTCTCTCTCTCTATCTTCTTAGTGAGGCCCTCCGCAATGTTGTGAGACCCAGTTTCAAAATAAAGTATAAAAAAATAGGGCCGGGGGTGTAGCGCGGAGGTAGAACGCCCCTGGGTTCAATCCCCAGTACCGCAAAAAAAAAAAAAAAGCCATGATCTACAGTGATGTTCATGAGTCAGTAGGAAACCACAAAATATGAAATTAAATTAAAAAGATAAAATTTTATAAAAATTAGAATAGTTTGTTATGCTTTGCCTCAATGATATTTACCCAAAGGCTTTTCAAGATGACAGTTTCATATTTATTATAATAGAGATGTTAAAATAAGAGAGATAATGTCTATGATATTGGACACTCTATGTTTTCTTTATATTACTTATTTTCTATGTTATTAACTTTATATATAAGCATATATATATATATATATATATATATATATATGCTCCTTGAGGACTGTTCATTTGTACTACCTTCTTATAGCTAATGTTTCTGCATACCTCTGGCTACATTTTCTCTGTTTTGTTTTTCTCTTTGGTCATACAAATGGACAATATTTTCTAGGCTCCCTTTTAGCTATGTGGCCATGTCATTTATGTCCAGCATATTGACTATGAGGTAATCTTCCTCCCTTCCTGAACTAAACAACACCCCCTGTACTTCCTCTTAGTTGGCTGACTAGAGAGGAATTCAAGGACCTGGAGGCAGGTGGATTTATACCTGAAAGGATCCAGGAAGCCCTGATGACTGCATGGAGCAGGATCTGACCTTTCTGTGACATAAACAGTAAATAAAGTAATTGTGTAAACACAGAGAACTTAGTAGTTGGTATGTTAAGTCCGATAGCCTACTCTAACTAGTATAACCACCTTGTCAGTGTCTTTGACCCTTAGCTTGATTAACATAACCTTACCTAAGGTGCTCATCAGTTCAAGACCTTGGAACCATTGCCAGGATAATTTGTATATCAAACTGCACTTAATAGTGGCTTATTTCTTTTTTGTAAATTTTTATCGGTACAATGTAATTGTACCTGATAGTGAGATTTATAGTGATACATTTATGTGCACACACATGATATTATTTGGTCTGTTTCCTTCCCCATACTTCCTCTTTCCCTCCCTTCCTTCATTCTCCAATCCCCTTCCACTACTCTACTGATATTTCTCCTAATTTTTCTCAGGTAACTTTTCTTTCCTTTTCCTATCGAGCTTCCACATATAAAAAACAACATGTGACCCTTGATTCATCTGTTGAGGGACACTTAGGTTGGTTCCATAATTTAGCTATTGTGGATTATGCTGCTATAAACATGGGTACGTGTGTATCACTATAGTATTCTGACTTTAATTCTTTTGGAAAGATACCAAGGAGTGGTATAGCTGGGTCATATGGTGGTTCCATTCCTAGTGTTTTAAGGAAGCTTCATATTGATCTCCATAGTGGTTGTACTAATTTACGATTCCACAAAAAGGGTATGTGTTCCTTTTTCCCCACATGATTTCCATGGCTCCTTGTTTCTAAATTATTTCTTTGGTTTAGTATGTCTATTACAGTTCTATTATGGCCATGATAAGTCTTTCTCATTTCCTCTTTCATGTTTCCCTTGCTTCCAAATCTCAACTTTCTTTCCAGATACTAGTGAATTTCTGCATTCTTTCTAAGCCATTTCTGACCATCCCCATCCTCCCTACATATGGGGCCCTCCTCCACAGACCCCAGTTCCACCAGCCCCTCGATCATATTGTCCTGCCTGCTCTTTGTCCAACACACTAAGTTTATTTCTCCTAGGTTATCAGAACTTATGTATCCACTTTCCTAAAACACTCTTACTCCAAAATCTCTCGTGGCATGCGTGTTCATGTGATTCAGATCTCTTGTTAGATGCCATGTCTGATAAAGGGTTTTCCTGATTACTCTGTTTAAAATGGTTCTTCCATAGGCTGTCATTGTGCATCTCCTTATTTTGCTTTGTTTCTTTCCTAATGATTACAACCATCTAGTAGTGGATAGCATTATCAGATATTTACTTATTTTCTGTTCCCTTCCTCTTGGGTCCTGCCCAAGAGTGGCACGAACTGGACAGGGAGATGAGCACTGGACGGCCCCTCCTCCGGACCGGAAGCCATGTCTTGCATGAACTCGTTTATTAGAGAGCACATCTCTCTTTTATAGTAGAGGCGGTACAGGAAGTTCACAATGAGTAGGGTGTGGCACCACGCTCTCCTGGGATCTATTATAGGTAGAGACACCTGTCGTCTGTGAGTACGGAAGGAGGTAACTACCTATCACAGCCCTTTTGAGGCTATCTCCGGAACTACCTGTGGGACCTCCCCCTGAGGAATTCGCCAGCGCCATCTTTGCCATTAATATGCTGAATTACT
>PVJS01051514.1:0-13948 GCA_004027185.1 Glis glis
CATCCGATTTTTTACTCTTAGTGTTTTACTAATATCGCTTAGCATGATGTTCTCTAGTTCTCTTCATTTCCCTGCAAATGATGTGATTTTGTTCTTCTTTGTGGCTGCGTAAAATTCCATTGTGTACATATCCCATAGTTTTGTGATCCATTCATCTGTTGATGGACACCTTGGCTGGTTCCAAAGTTTGGCAATTGTGAATTGTGCTTAAACCAACCTTATATTCTGGAACAAGCTCAGCTTGTTCTGACATATTATCTATTTTATATATAACTCATATTGACTTGCTGATATATTGTTTGGTACTTTCACATCTATGTTCAAGAGTGAGATTGGCCTGTAATTTTTCCTTCTTGTAGGCCTTCTTAGATTTTGTTACCAAAAGTATGCTAATGCCAGCTGTGGTGGTGCATGTTTGTAATCCCAGTACTTGGGAGGCTGAGACAGGAGGATCCGGGTTCACGGATAGCCTCAGCTACTTAGTGAGGCCCTGTACAACTTAGTAAGACCCTGTTTCAAAATAAAGAATAAAAAAAATATAGGGCTGGGAGTGTAGCTCAGAAGTAGAATGCCCCTGGGTTCAATCCCCAGTACCACAAAAAGTATAAAGTATGCTAACTTTATAAAGCAAAATGATTTTTTTTTTATTTTCTGTTAAGACTAGTTTTACTGCACCTTTAACTATTTGGAAGAGTTCACGAGTAAAGCCATCTTAGCCTGGAATTTTTTTTGTGGAAATGTATTTATGTATCTATCCTATCAACTTGTGCATTAAATTTTCTTTTACTATGTTGCCGTGGTTACCCTAGAGATCATTAGAACATAACTTAAGTGTGCTTGCCGCCCCTGAACAAGGCAAGGGGCTTAGATTTCTTCAGTTCCATTTACACCTGTCCTATCTTCTGTCCTTTCACTGTTGTGTATTTTACTGCTACACATATTTTTGATATCTCAAGATACAATTATGTTAATTAGCCAAGATCACGTTAAATATTTCCATGTATTTTCTCTTTCCAGCATTCTTCATTTCTTCTTGCATTACTCTGCTGCCATGTGGGACCATTTTCCTGTTGTTTCGAGAGCTCATTTTAATATTTTTTCATGTGAGGGTCTTCTGGCAAAAAATTTTCCAGAAGTCTTGTCTGAAATGTCTTATTTCACCTTCCTTATTGAAGAATACTTTCTCTGGGTAAATAACTCTTGGCTGACAGTCATTTTCTTTCAGCACTTTAAATCTATCATTTGGCCCTCTTTGGGCCTTCACTGCCTCTGTTGAAAAGTCAGTTGTCAGGTTTATTGATGCTTTTTTGGAGGTAATGTGTTTTTTCCCTCTGGCTGTCTTAAAGATTTTCTTTTTGTCTTTGATTTTCAGCAGCATTATTACGATGTGGCGAGGTGTGGTTTTCTTTATATTCATTCCATTTGGGGCTCACAAAGAAACTTGATTTTTTTGTCAGTTTTGAAAAATTCTCGGCCAGTATTTCTTTGATTATTTCCTCTGTCTTTTTTTTCTCTAAGACTTCAAATTACATGTATTTTAAGCCTTTCAATGCATCTTACATATCTTGTGTTCTTTTCTATATTTTTCTGTTTATTTTCTCTTTGATTCACTTATATTTTCTATTGACCCGTTTAAGTTTACTAATTCTTTTCTGCTGTGTCCATAATTATTAAGTTTGGCAATTATATTTCTCATATATAGAATGTCCAGTTGATTCTTCCTTTATGACTTTTGAGTTTGGTTAAATTCATTTTTCATCTTTTTTTGAACATGTAACTCTAATACCTATAAATTTCCTCGTCTGCCTTCTTAGCTTTTCTTATCAAAGTTACACTCAATTTATAAAACAAGATGATAGGTACTCCTTATTTTTCTATTTTATGTTAAGGCTTTGTGTGAAATTAGTTTTACTTCATTTTTAAATATTTGAACTTCAAGGTCTAGTTTTTTTGTTTTGTTTTTTTTTTTATCTTGGCTTTGAGTCATTTGACCCTATTTACTGGTGTTCCTGGTAATATTTTCTGAGCTCCTGAAGCTCTGGGTGGTGTTCTTCAGAAAAGTCTCTTTCTCTTTTGACAGGTAGAGCACCTCGGTCCAATCGGTAGTACATGATTCAGGTCTGTGGAGTTTCAATGAAAGACTGGGTCGAACTAGCAGGAACCAGAAATGTATTGAAAACTGGTGGGGGCTGGGAGAAGACAAGTGGTGGTTGGAGAAAGTCAAACCTTCTGAGGTTGGGGAACCTCAGTGACAAGAAGGCTGCTGTCATTAGGAGAGTTTCAGGGAGGACCAAAATTGTGAAAGAATAAAGAAGGATTTGATGTAAGTAGAGCATGTCTGTGAAAGGATGCTGGGATTAAATAATCACCATGGTTTTATCTTTTTGAGAGAGAAAATATTGAATTCAGGTCTAAAAGTCAAAGTGAGGAAACGCTATCAAAGTATTAGGCTAATAAAAACTGTAATATCTGAAAAACACCTGCGTCCTTATTGGATCCACTGGTCTGTTCAGTAACAAACTGGGGCCCTGGGTATTGAGAAGTCAGTTTGGCACAAGATAATGGCTGGTGAGCCCGATTAGGCTAATTTCTTATGTTGGCCCAACATACCCACAGATGTAGAAGAGTTGTGAACATTCATCTTTTCATTATCTTGTTGACCAGGTGCCTGGTTCTTCACTCAGGTTGGGGATAAGAATGGCTTCCTTTAGGAAAGTTTCACAGCATCCTCTTTACCCTCTCAGGCCTCATTAGGACTGGCTACTTCTAAGATTAGTGCCATTAACACTGAGACAATTGCTGGTTTGTTCTGTGCCAGTTCCGTTTGAAGCATTTAGAAGGATAGTAGATAGACATTTATGATCATGAACTCATTTTGTGCTCAGACCCCAGTAAGCTGACATTCTTCTAATCTGTATCTCCATGACTCCTAAGTTTCACTACAAAACACACCTACTGTCCCCCAAGTGCTCAGCACTGGTCTAGGTCAGCAGTCCTCAGGTTTTCACCTCTGCACTCCTTTACAAGAGGACCCCGAAGAGTTGTGTTTATGTGGGTTATATTCATTGATCTTATTACATATTAAACTGAGAAATTTTTAAAATATTTATTTATGAATACTACCAATAATAAACCCACTATATAATATACTAGCATAAAAACTTAATCTTTCAATAAAAAGCAGATTTTTTTTGCAAAAAAAAATTTATTGAGAATCGAGGGACTGTTGTACATTTTTAGAAAGCTCTCGAATGTCTGGTTTAATAGAAGTCACCTATCCTCTGGAAAAGTCAACTATACATTCATGGAAGAATGTGTATTAAAAAGGCAAATGATTCCTTAGTATTATTAAAATAGTTTTGATCTTTAGGATCCCCTGAAAAGGGCTTGGGGTCTGCCAGGAGTCACTGAGCCACACTTTGAGAAGCTAGACTGATGGGTTTTTACACCAGAGAGAGAGAGAGAGAGAGAGAGAGAGAGAGAGAAGATTCTAGGCTCTGGTCTTAAACCAGGATCATCTTTTCCAATTGTCCTCTTAGTTTTTTAAACCAGAATTAATAAAGAATGTACCTGGACTCTTTCAAATAATATCTTAGAAATCTAAGATAATCTAATTTAAGTTGGAAAAGGAAGACTAATTTGCTCATATAACCGGAAAGTATAAAATAGTAGAACGGCTTCAGATTCTTCCCTATCAAGGGATTCAAGAATTCCCTAGAATATAAGTATATTGAGGGTTTGTTTACTGCCATATTCCCAAGGCCAACAACAGTACTAAATGTACAGTAATTAATTAAGCATGCATATTAATTGCTATTAGCGGGACATCTGTCTTCATTCTTCAGCTCAACTTGCCCTTATTTTCTATTATCAGTAAGACTCTTCTTAGGAAAGCAAGATGGCCCCTGAGAGCTCCATTCAGACATAGCTCTTGGTGTTTATGATGCCAGAAAAAACATCAGCCCTTCTTTCACACAGCATTCATGTTATTCCCCCCAAATAAAAATTACTGGCCCATCTTGGGTCATGTGCACAAGCTGAATCAACTGTTGAATATGAGTAGAATGAGTATTGTCAAACTTAGAGAGAGGAAAGAGGGTGAAATTATTAACAACCCCACCAGAAACAAGTTAAGCAAGATGTGGGAATTCCCAAAAAAGAAGGAATACTGATCACACATCATGCAAAAGTGCAGATTTCCACTAAAGATATCATA
The DNA here is from genome assembly GCA_004027185.1 of Glis glis. NCBI lineage: Eukaryota > Metazoa > Chordata > Mammalia > Rodentia > Gliridae > Glis > Glis glis. Next base: position 4,217 of record PVJS01051514.1, read on the forward strand.
ATGACCTGTCAACAAATCATTTATCCAGCCAAGTGTAAGCTCAAATTATCAGATGTAAAATTTGTGGTCTGATGACTTCAATAATCCAAACAGAGAACTGTCTGCCAGCCAAGTTAACAATGGAGTGGTTGCCTCTGATATAGTTTTAGTCAGTGAGCCTTGGAACAAACCCCTTGGCTTGTTTCTACCTCATTTTCACCAAACGTAAGACCTGTGAGAGCAGTACTGTCATGTCGTCACACCACTGAGAAGCCTTCATTCATGCTTGTTGCTTGTGTGAGAGAGTCTCACACTCTCAAGGCCAAGCCCTTTCATCTATCACAATCATCCCATGGCTTCCAGATTCTTCAACATTGAGGATCCCTCAATCAGCCAGATATGGTGGCGCACACTTGTAATCACAGGACTTGGGAGGCTGAGACAGGAGGATCGCAGGTTCAAAGCCAGCCTCAGCAACTTGGCAAGGCCCTCAGCAACTTAGTGAGATCCTGTTTCAAAATAAAAACTAAAAGAGGGTTGGGGGTATAGCTCAGAGGTAGAACACCCTTGGATTCAATCCTCAGTACCACCAAAAAAAAAAAATTAAATTCCTGCAGGGGGAATGCAATTGTATAAAACAATATATATATAAATTTTGCTGGGCACATATATATATATATACATATATATACATATATATACATATATACACATATATACGTATATATATATAGTGTATATATATATATATATATATAGCCTAAATAATGTGTAGAAATACATTTCATAATAATGGAACAAAGCAGATGGGTGGGAGCAAAGTTGCAATTGGAGTAGGAAAATGCACCACAATGATAACTTGAATCCATAGGAGTAAAAAAAAAAAAAAAAGGGAGCCTGTTTTAATGACTCCCATGTAGTAAAAGTTAATTGTTAGTCATAAACATTGATTGATTTTAAAAAACATAATGACACTTTAAAATAGATTTGCACCATGATAGCATTTGATGGCCTAAGTTTGAGAATTGTGCATATACTTGTGAGATATAGTTGAAATTCATTCTCCAGATAAAGTATGATGAGTGTATGTGTGTGTGTAGGGGGAGAGTCTGTGACTTTCTGGACAGAGAGATGGCAGATTTGGGGAGCCATGATATCAACACTGTTATAGAGGTTTGGGAGATTTTTTTCTGGTATCTGTGCTGATGTTTTCATGGATTTCTACAGAAGAAAAAAGGAGCTTTCCATGTGATGTGCAGGAGCCCTGGGAGCATGAAAGGTTTCAGATTACTTGAGTATTCTTGTATGTATGATTTCATTTTAGCTTACCTATAATTTGTTATCTCACTCTCTCCTTATTTCTTAGGAGTTTTAGTATTTATTTTAAATGTCTTACAATCCACCTTTAAATGGTATTACTTTATTACTGTATGCATAGTAATAAGAGTCTTTTATTAGTATATTCTTATTCCCCACCCCCTAACCTCTGTGTGGTTGTCATACATTTTAATTCTACAAATACTATAAGACACACAACACACTGCCATTATTTTTGCTTTAAATAGTTAAATCTTTTGAGGAAATTAAAAATGATAGAAAATGTGTTTTTTAAAATATTTATCTACATATTTTCCATTTCTAGCATATTTCATTCCTTTGTATAGATCCGATTTCCCATCTGGTATCATTTTCCTTCTTCCTGAAGAACTTCCTTTTACATTTCTTATAATGAAAATCCCTATAAGTTTTTGCTTATCTAAAACACTTTTTTCTTCATTTTTAAAAGTTGTTTTTGCTTAACATAGGATTCTAAGTTGACAATTTTTTTTCTTTCAGCACTTTAAAGGTAATGCTCTACTGTCTTCTGGTCTGTATGATTTCTGACAGTGAGTTGGCTGCTGTTCTTTTGTTTGCTCCTTTGTATAATAGATACTTTAAATACCTTTTTAACTAGTGTGTGTGTGTGTGTGTGTGTGTGTGTGTGTGTGTGTTATTTTGTTTTGTGTGGTACTGGGGATTGAACCCAGGGACATTTTACCTTTGAGCTACATCCCCAGCCCTATTTTATTGTTTATTTTTAAACAGGGTCTTGCTAAATTGCAGAGAACCTCACTAAGTTGCTGAGGCTGGTCATGAACTTGTGATCCTCCTGTCTCAGCCTCCCAAGTACTAGAATTATAGGCATGTACCACCACACCCTAGCTATTACTACTTTTAATGAATTTGATTGTGATGGGTATAGATGTGACTTACTTTGTTTTTTCAGGTTAGGTTTAATTGGTCATTTTGGATCTGTGAATTTATAGTTTTCAACAAATTTGCAAATCTTTCTGCTATTCTTTCTTCAAATAGTTATTCCCCCTTCTGGGAATCCAGTTATACATATGTTATATTAGACTGTTTGATATTGTCACTGAAATTTTATTAACTTTTTCAGACTTTTTCTCTTTTAGCTTGATACTGGATAGTCTCTATTATTTTGTCTTTAAGTCCACTGATCTTTTCCTCTACAGCAGGGTTTCTTAACACTGGCACTGTTGACATTTGAAGCTAGATAATTCTTTGTCAGGGTATCTACCCTGTGAACTGTATGATGTTTATCAACCTCCCTGGTCTCTACCTACTAGAGGTCAATAGCACCCTCCCATTTGTGACAACAAAAATCATGTCCATACTACCAAATATCCCTTAGGGTGAGAAGGGGTATGTCAACTGTCTAGAACCACTGCCCTACAGTGTCTAATCTGCTCTTAACCCCCACCCAGTATACTTTTTATCTCAAGAATTTCCATTTGGGTTTTTGTCAATCTTTCATTTCTTCCCTGATATGTTCATATCTTCTTTTATATTATGTCAACACATTACAACAAAAAGCCTATTGATCTACCACTGGTTTTTATAAATAAAGTTTTCTTTGAATGTAACAAGACCCATTTGCGAAAAGCCTAAAGCCTAATTTAAGTACTTATACTCTAGCTCTTTACAGAAAAGGTTTGCTGATCCCTCCTTTACTTCACTGAACATACCTATATGGGTTATAATAACTCTTTTAATATAATTGTCTGCTAATTCTGTTATCTGTATCACTTCTGGCTCTGTTTCCATTGACTAATTTTTCTGTTTATAATGGATCAGATTTTCTTCTTCTTTGAATGTCTGGTAACTTTCGGTTGGGTATTAGACGTCATGACTTTACATTTTGGGTCTGGATTTTGCTGTTTCCTTAAAGAGTGTTGGATTTTGTTCTGACATGCTACGAGGTAACTTGCAGATCAGTTTGAACCTTTCAAGGATTGCTTTTAAGTTTACTGTGTCAGGCTCAGAGTAGTCTTTTATTCTGGGACTAACTTAACCCTACTAATATTAAAATGTGATGCTTCTGAGGACTCTACTAAATGACCCATCAATTAATAGAACTATCTACTCTGACTAGTTGGGATACAGACTATAGCCTTGACTCTGGGAATTGTTTAGCCTCATGCACGTGACTTAGAGCTCAGCCGAAGACTCCCACCACCTTACGCTGGGCATAGTCACCATGCTCTGTGTGGTTTCACATTCTCTGTAGTGCAGCCTGGAAATTGCTTCCAGACAATAATCTGGGAAAATTATAAGATTCATTTAACTTATGAGACTTATGAGATCAGTCTCTCAAGGATCACAGTCTTGTGCCATCTGTTGTTCAATGGATGAAACCTACCATTTTAAATAGATTTCCAGCTTTCTAGTTTATAAAAACTAGACATCTCCATGAGGAACTTTGAATAAACCAAGAGCAACCTCAGACTTTCACATTTAAAACGTTTTTTTTTTCTTTCACTATGAATAATACCACACCTACTACTGTGAATCTCTAAACAATAAGTATCACATTCCCTACTATTTCAAGAAATGGAGTATTTGGAATACTTTTGCTTGCTGTAAGAATCAATCCAAAACCAGGGAGTGCACAAATACTTAGATATTTCACATTCCTAAGAGAAGTGGGGATCTAAACTATTTTGTGAAAATCCATCTAAGGTCTAAAAGAAGCAAATCAAATTATCATTCATGACATGTTTTGGGTTTATTGTTAGCATGTTAGTTTTTAGGTCAGATTTATTGTGTAGATTTTTGTTTATATGTTATATGACTACTTTGATTATACAATAAGCCCAAATGTGCTATAATATGTTCACTATATGTGTCCCATTTTATAAGACTTGGATCATCATTTTACTGTTTCAAATGATGTTGCATTTTGCTTTTGTGCCTTGTTATTGGCTATATTTATAATTAATTGGATCCTAGAATCTTGGCTGGGAGCACAACACTTTTTATGACATAATTCCCATGGGGAGAATAGGAATCATTTTATAATGGTTTGCTTTATAACACTGTTTTCAGGGACATACTATAACAAAAAATAGTCATTACTTTTAAAAGACTTTAACTCTTGCATTTCCCTTTAATATGGTACATAGTATACCTTATCTCCTCAACTAGGGAACAAATGTGCTGGGAAAATAAACATCGGATTCTTTGTACCTACAATGCCTTACATATAAGAAGAAAGCAGTGTGACATAATGTGATTTTATTTCAAACGTCTTTTTTAATCATCAAAAACTTTTCTTTAAATTTTATCTTCCATGAAAGCCCAATTTAGAAAATAGATTGTCAAGAATTCTCTGGTTGAAGTGAGATAAGAATCCCAGACCCCTACTTACTGGATTCCTCCCACTTCTATTGCATGGTAATCACTACAACCCTTCACTGTAGGGTGAGGCTCCAGCATAGATGGTTCGGGATTTGGAGTTGGTCAATTCAAGTTCAAGTCCAGGATCCACTGTGGACTTGATGAGAAATTTTGTGCAAGTCACCTAGCCTCTTTGAGGCCATTTTCTACAAAACAGAGATTTTAATAATTATCATACTTCAGTATCAGTTAGGAATGCGTTTAGCTGAAAATAATACAAAATTCAATTTATAGCACTCTCAACAAACACATTTATTTTTCTTGCTTGAAAATGAGGATTTTTTTCCCAAAAGTTAATTATTGTTGGGGACCTCAGCTCTTTTTATCTTTCTGTCCCACTGTATTTACTATTTCGACTTTCATCCTTATGCCTATTGCTTTGAAGTCACAATATAATTATTCATTGTTAAACTCCAGAAAGAAAGGTGAATCAAAGGTGTCTACTTCCAGAAACTGTTTTTTTTAACTTCTGGAAAGTTAAAGGGAAGTTAAAAGGAAATTCTCCCCCAGCACACTTTGTTTTATATGTCATTAGATAGAACATGCTGGTCCTTAGCCAAACTGTTGCCAGTCCTTGAGGATGGGATAGGAACTGTGCTCCTAGGCTTTAAGGAATCTCCAGCCTACTCCTGAATACATCAGGGTCCTGTTGTCAGAAAATAAAGAGCAGCAGAGGAGTGTGCCACTGGCTCTGCCGTGTCTGCCCCATACCTGTCTGGTGGAGTTTACATAGCTACCATGTGCTTCAGATATGAGCATTTATGAAAATGGCTTTCAAATGATGAAAGCACCATAGAAATGAGATTCTTCTTTATGCTAATGTCTTAGTATATTTTAAGGAGTGAATGAAGGGGAAAAATCAAGCGGAGAATAAGAATGGCCCCAAATATCCTACGTCAGTGATTATCAAAGTATAACCCCATGATGCCCACATTAGAAGGTATCAATTGTTTTGGCAATTTAACATATAAATTCAGACCTACTAAAGGTGAGTCATACTCTGGTGAGCCCCGGGAATTTGCATTTTAAAACATTTCCCAAATGATCCTTATGCCCATCCAAATGGAAGCCCATGGCCCTGCATGACTGGGGGGCAACCCAGAGAGGGAGAACCAGGTATTCTTGAGTAGATGAGTACCTACAGGGGTGTTTTAGAGCATGAAAGAAGGGAACACCAAACAAAGGAGGAGGTGGCTGAATAGTAACTGTACCTTCTATGCAGCACAGCCCCTCACACAATATAAGCACTCAATAATGTTGGCAACTTTTATCATTATTGAAAATTTTTCTCCCGCACCAGGAGACCTAGACCTTAATAGATGCTTCAGCTATGGTTCAGTTGTTTAGTCACTGTCTGTGAAATGAAGCCACTATCACCCAGGTCTGCTTGCAATAGACACCACTAAAGCCTCCTAATTCAATCCACAGGGAACAGTAGGATATTTCCAATGCGTTCTGTAGGTCAATAAGAAGATTTCAGGTCTCAAGATTATTTTGAAGGCATTTTCAAAATTGATGCAGTATCTATACAGGGTATAGAGTCCCTCAAAAGAAAGACAGCAAATTCAGGGAGTAATGATTTGTGGCATCTCCTTATCCCAGAGTATTGGGAAGGACAGATGATAAATTGCTACAAACCCTTAACAGAATGTTTCAAAGTTCCATGCAATGTAACAACATAACATGTGTGAAGCTAAGTAACTGGATGTGATTGAGCAGATGTTTTCCTGGTCAATTCTGAAACACATTAATCAAGTTATGGATCGTCTTTCAAGGACATGTTTCCTAAGTTAGATAACTGGACCCCAAATAATTGCCAAAGGCAGATAAACACGTATACACACACAATGCATATGTGCATATGCTTTGTAAAAACACCATGAAAACTGCATGGTAAACATGGTTATGGGTTTAAAAAGTAGATTGCATGTCTCCATTTATCATTCTTTTTTTTTTTTTTTTTTTTTTTTGCAGAACTGGGGATGGAACCCAGGGGCATTCTACCTCCAAGCTATACCCCAGCCCTATTTTTTTATTCTTTATTTTGAAGCAGGGTCTCACTAAGTTGCAGAAGGCCTCACTAAGTAGCTGAGGCTGGCTGCAAACCTGCGATCCTCCTGTCTCAGCCTCCCAAGTACTAGGCTTACAAGCTTGAGCTACCACGCCCAGCTCCATTTATCATTCTTTCAAATCCTTTTCCCTATGAGCTAAACACACTGCTCATCTTCCACAAAGGCTATTGGTTAGCAACAGCATCTAAGACCATCCTAAACTGCCTAAAATGTTGAAAGTACTTTCAAGATTCTGAAAGGTTAGGGTGGGTAGGAGAAAATTGTATGAAGTGTATTTTTTTTTTATCTTGGACTATACCTCTCTAATCCTTAGTTTCTGTGAAATGAGAATAATAATACTAATGTCAAAGAATTATCATAGGGACTGAATGCAATAAAACATATAAAGCACCAAATACAGTCTGACCCATGGTAGGCCCTTGACACACCACTGTTATTTTTATGTTTATTTCCCTTTATACCTAGACATGAGAGGTTTGAAGAAGTGATTTGTGCCCCAACTCCCCAGTTCACAGTGTTTAAAGGAACCATCTGAGGAGAAACATAGAACGGTAAGAGTATCAGCTTGACCTAGACAGGTGTGTAGTAGTTCTCAGGTCCGCCCAGGCACCTGCTGAAGGAATTCTTCCTGACACCTGCAGGCGGCAACCTACATGGAGGTCACAGATTCATCACATGTTGGATTTGGAAGAAACTTTAGAGAAGCACTCTTTGGCACTGTTCCTTGGAAGCCCATTTCCCACTAGTGACAAAACCACCACTCCCTACACACACACACACACACACACACACACACACACTCGTAATCCAAGGACATGCCTTCTACTTTACCTCGTTACCCTGTTTCTGAAGGTCAGCTAAGTATAGGTGGGCAGAAACACCATTCAGCCAGGGGGGTACAACTCTGGTCCCCATATTGGGCATTCTACCTTCAAGATGTGCCCCAGCCCATTTTTTATATTTTTAATTTTGAAACAGGGTCTCCCAGCCGGGCGTGGTGGCGCACGCTTGTAATCCCAGTACTTTGGGAGGTGGAGACCGGAGGATCCGGGTTCGCGGCCAGCCTCAGCTCTCTCTCTCTCTCTCTCCCTGTCTCTCTCTCTCTTCTCTCTCTCTCCCTGTCTCTCTCTCTCTCTCTCTCTCTCTCTCTCTCTCTCTCTCTCTCCTTAGTGAGGCCCTCCGCAACTTCGTGAGACCCAGTTTCAAAATAAAGTATAAAAAATAGGGCCGGGGGCATAGCGCGGAGGTAGAACGCCCCTGCGTTCAATCCCCGGTACCGCAAAAAAAATGAAACAGGGTCTCCCTAAGTACAGTTCTCCTATCTCAGCCTCCCAAGTACTGGGATTACAGGTGTGTTCCACCATACCTGGTTAGTTCCCACATTTTAGTTGAGCTACCATTGAAATGTTTGTTTGCTCTGTGGTCTACGTAGGTAAAGAACACTTTCTTTCAATTTTCAAACCCAGAAAGATATCTCTCCCCTTCTATTGTAAACTCAAATTTTCAGTGGTCCCTCAGGTGCACCTTTCTGCTTTTCAGTGCAATTCAAGTTGATTGTTTTTAAGGCATATGATGGGATTTTAAGGTACATGAAAGAAAGCAGGGTGTCTAGAATGCCCTATAATTATTATCTCTCTTCTTTGAGTTTGGCCGTTGTATAGAAATGTTGTACTATATCATCTCCATGTGTGTGGCTACCATTCAGTTTTAATATACTGACTGATAAGGAGACACTGTATATAAATTCTAAATTCTGTAAAAAGAAGGAAGTCAATATATATAGAGCAACTACTGTGTGATAGGCATTATTCTAAATATTTTGCATATGATACCTACTTTAACCCTCAAAATAACCCCATTTTTATTGTGGTTGAATATGTTACATAAAATTTACCATTTTAATCATGTGAAGTGTACAGTCCAATGGCATTAGGTACATTCACATTGTTGTGCAACCATCACCTCCATCCATCTCCAAAATGATTTTCATCTTGTAAATCTGAAACTCTGGACCAGTTGAACAACAACTCCTCATTTTCCCCCTTCTTCCAGTCCCTGGCAACCACCATTTCACTTTCTGTCTCTATGATTTTGACTATTCCAGGTGCCACATATAAGTGAAATCATATACTATGGGTCTTTTTGTGACTGGCTTATTTCACTTACTATAATGTTTTTAAGGTTCATCCTTGCTGAAGCATGAGTCAGAATTTTCTTCCTTTTTAACACCAAAAAGTATTACATTGTAAAAAAATCATATATACCACATTTTGTTTATCTATTCATCTGTCAGTAGACATTTGAGCTGTTTCCACCTTTTGACTACTGTTAATAATGCTGTTATGAGCATGGGTTTACAAATATCTGTGTGAGTCCCTGCTTCTAATTCTCTCGAGTATATACCCAGAAACAGAGTTGATGGAACATATGGTAATTCTATGTTTAACTTTTTGAAGAACTGCCAAACTGTTTCCACACTATTTTACATTCCCACCAGCAGTGCATGAAGGTTCCAATTTCTCCAACACTTATTACTTTCTGAAAATTGTTGAAAAATAGCCATCCTAATAGGTGGAAGTTGGTGTTCCCCTTTATAGAGAAGGAAGCTGAAGTTCAAAAATGATGGGCAACTTGTTCAACATCGGGCTCTTGGTAAGCAAAGGAGACTGAATTCTAATCTATGGCTCTTAGGACTCAAACTTTTTGCTGTGTTCCTTGTACCAGGACAATGTTAGGGATACAGGCTCTTGGGAAAACCACAAAGACAGCCCCTGTTTAAGAGAAGAGCCTGGCTGGGCGTGGTGGCGCACGCTTGTAATCCCAGTACTTTGGGAGGCGGAGACCGGAGGATCGGGGTTCACCGCCAGCCTCAGCTCTCTCTCTCTCTCTCTCTCTCTCTCTCTCTCTCTCTCTCTCTCTCTCTCTCTCTTTCTCTCCTTAGTGA
>PVJS01051515.1:0-13945 GCA_004027185.1 Glis glis
CACTGCAGTGACTATTTAACAACCCCTATTCATTGCATGGATACTAGAGGAAGGAGTACATACAGAATTTTCAGTTGGTGAAAATATAAATTCAGATGACAGACTAGTTGTAAAGAATTTAAAAATTCCCATTTAAGTGTTTGTATTAGTCAAGTTTCTCCAAAATGACACAACCAATAGAATGTGTATATTCCTATAAGAAGGGATTTATTAAATTGGCTAACATGACCAGAGGCTAACTAGTCTTGTGATGGCTATCTTCTGACTGGAGGGCCATGGAAACCAGTAGCTACTCACTCCAAGAATCTAGAAGCTTCAGAACAAAAAACAACAATAAGGCAGCCCCAGTCTGAGGCTGAAGGCCTGGAGACCCTAGAGAGTCACCAGTGCAAGTCCATGTTCAGAGGCTGAAGAATACAGTCTAATGTCCATGGACATTGGCAGCAGCACAAAATGCACCTACTCAAGAAGAGTCCAGCAGTGGATACATGCATGAGAGCGTCCTACTTTTGCTTTTTATTCCATGTGGACCTACAGCCTATTGGACAATGACACCCACATTCAGGGCAGTTCTTCCTCTCTCAGTTCTCTGACCCACATGCCAATCATCTCTGGAAAAACCCTCAAGATGCATTCAGAAGTGTGCTTTACCAGTTTTAGGGACATATCTCAATCTAAGATTAGATTAAGCCAAGATTAATCATCACAATGTCCCATAACATTTTATATGGATTGTTAAAATATTATTTTCTTACAATTTTTCTTTGTATGACATCTCTGTCCCTGTCATTTTTTGTTTTATCAGGATTTGCATAATCCAAATTAAAAGAAGATTTTATTTATATCTGTTAATGAATTTTTAAAATTTAACAATTAATATTTTTCCTTCTAAATTCCTGCTTACCACCCACTTTACTTTTACTGGCAATATTAGTTTTCTAAAATTATTTTTTAAATGAAGTTTATCATTGTCTCTCCACCTCTTAAATTTCTCCCCATTATCCCTACTAGAATAGAAGCAAAGAATACAATAGTTGTTGCCAGAGGCTGGTGAGTAGTGGGAATCTGGAATTGCTGTTCAATGGATGTAAAGTTCAGTTGTGCCAGATTAGTAAATTCTAGAGATCTTATGTACAACATAGAGCCTATAGTTAACAATACCATATTGTATACTTCAAAATTTAAGAGCATAGATCTTGTGTTAAGTGTTCTTATGACATAAAAATACACAACCCCTCCCAAATTAAATAAGTACGTAAAGAGAAACTTTGGGAGTAAATAAGGAAAATTTGGGAGGTTTCGAATATGTCTGTTATCTCAATTATGGTAATGATATTATGGGTGTTTGCATGAACAAGAACTCATCAAACTATACACATTAAATATGTCTAGTTTTAAAAATACCTATATTGATAAATGTTTAAGGAGATAGACATGTTTAACCTGATTTTAACATTACACAATGTATATATATATATATCAAATAATGTTATGTTCACGTATGAAGTTATCAATGCCAATCTCAATAATATGTACAAGGAGGAGGAGGGAGCAGGGTGGAAACTGGAGGGAAACACATCGAATGCTGTGATAGTCAATCTAGTTTGTCAACTTGACCTGATCATGACACACCCAAGATCATGTGACTTTGGGTGTGTAATAGCAGATTAAACAGAAAGCCCTGCCCTGAATGTAGGCAGCAGGATTCTGATAGGTGCAGGACTTAGATAAAAGAGGGAGAAGCCACGTAGAGCGCTGTGTGACTCTTTCCGATGAAAACTCATCTGCTCTCGCCTGAGATCGTCGGATTCCGGCTCATAGAACTGGAACTTCGCCATTTCTCTGAAGAGCTTCTTGATCTTCTGCTCTCATCTGAGATCATCGCCCTCCAGCCCTTCGAACTGAAACTTCACCATCGTTTCTCCGAAGAGCTTCCTGATCTTCACATCTTGGACTGGGACTGAATTAATGGTTGCTCTGATCCTAAGACTCCAGCTCTTAAACCGCTCGACCAGATACTGGTTCCTCTGACTCTCCACGTGCAGTCGGAACTTGGGACTACATTGCTTCAAACTGTAAGCCCATCTGATAAATCCCTTTTTTCAAATATACTCATTCTGTGAATTCTGTTAATCTAGTGAACCCTGTCCAATACAAGTGCTGTGTGCACATATGTTTCTATCACTCTGAACTTCATTATGGTGTATAATTACAATGCCACAATAAAAGTATATTTTAAAAAATCACATGGTAAGCTGGGCGTGGTGGCCCACACTTGTAATCTCAGTACTTAGGAGGCGAGACAGGAGGATCACAGGTTCATGGCCAGCCTCAGCTACTTAGTGAGACCCTGTTTCAAAGTAAAGAATAAAAAATAGGACTGGGGGTGTAGTTCGGAGGTAGAATGCTCCTGGGTTCAATCCCTAGTTCTGAAAAAAATCACATGGTACCCTATTAATGTGTATATTTTTTACATTTTATATATCCGTTGAAAAGTAAATTTAATTTAAAAAAGAACATGGCAATTAGCATTACAAAATCATGAGAATTAATAATTTGACAACTGAGTTTCAATGTTATTTACTGATAGACTAATAATTATTTTGTGATTAAAATGATTCTTTGGCCAAAAGTCTCTTCAAGAACTACTAGAAGCCAGGGGTGGTGACACATGCCTGTGATCCCAGTACTAGGGAGGCTGAAACAGGAGGCTCACAGGTTTGAAACCAGCTTCAGCAACTTACTGAAGCCCTCAACAAATTAGTGAAACCCTGACCCTATTTCAAAATAAAAAATAAAATTGGGCTTGGGGTATAGCTCAGAGGTAGAATGCCCCTGGGTTCCATCCCCAATAACACACACATACAAGAACTACTCGAACTTAATATAGGTTTCTATAGTAATAAAACTCTATGTTTATTTGACCATTATATGAATCTAGCTGTATTTAGAAGATACACAGCTGTAGCAGATTGACACTTTTCATAACCCAGAAGTCCCATCTATAGTGGCTTTGTTAGGCCCACAAAGCACCAACGTCCTAGATTCATTCTGACATCTGCTCCACTGCTCTCATGGCTACCTCATATATTCAGGATGCCTAGTCGACACCCATACCATCTTAATTTCAGTTATGAAGAAGAAAGAAATGCCAAAACTTTTTCTGAAGTCACCAGAGGATTCCCATTAAAGTCTCATTGACCGGAACGCAAAACTTACACTAGATTGATGGAGGCTAAAATATTATTTTGGGCTGCTCTATTGTTGTTATAATAAAAATTAGTCTTCTGTTAGTAAAGAACATAGCTGACATATTGAATATTGGATAGGCAGCTATTACTGAATTTCACAATCATAAAGCCATTTTCAACCCAAATTTTAAGGGGTATTAATATATCATAAACCATAATTTTGACAGTCCTGATTTATTAAAATCTCCAGTTCTTACAATAATGATAGTTAAAAAACAAATTACTGCCAGGTATGGTGGTACACGTTTGTAATCCCAGTACTTGGGAGGCTGAGACAGGAGGATCCGGGTTCGCAGCCAGCCTCAGCTACTTAGAGAGGCCCTCCACAACTTAGTGAGACCCTGTTTCAAAATAAAGAATAAAAAAATAGGGCTGGAGGTGTAGCTCGAAGGTTGAATGGTCCTGGGTTACATTCCCAGTCCTGCCAAAAAAAAAAAAAATTACTGAATAATTATATGTACCTGTCTTCTCCCATAGAACCACCCTCCCAAATTAGAAAGCATAAAATATAGAACGTAACTTATAAATTTCTTTATATTGAAATGCAATAAAACCCTTGTAATGAAATGCAAATTGAATTTTTTTGTATCTATGATCCTCTATAATAAGAAAAGAAATAAATTATAAACCTAATAAAATTTATGTAGTATCTTTCAAAGATGATTTCTGCATTTAGATATTATAACTAGATGATACCATAATTTTTATTTTATGTATAATTTGAATTATTTTTGTAGCATATAAATAATTTAAAGTTAAAATATCCTGGTTTTATGTAAGGATTTTAGAAAAAAATTCTCTAGGCAAATGCTCTAACTCTAAGCTACATTCTACCATATGACCCAGCTATACCACTCATCAATATCTTTCCAAAAGAATTAAAGTCAGAACACTACACTGATTCATGCACACCCATGTTTATAGCAGCACAATTCACAATAGTCAAACTATGGAACTAACCTAGATGTCTATTAACAGATAAATGGATAAAGAAAATGTGGTATATATGCATGATGAAATTTTACTTCGCCATAAATAAAAACAAAATTATGTCATTTGCAGGAAAATGGATAGGGCAAGAGAATATTATGCTAAGTGAGATTTTCCAGTCTCAGAAAGTCAAAGTTCATATGTTTTCTCTCATATATGAAAGCTAGAGAGAAAAGAGGAAACAAAGGGATGTAAGAGAAATGGGGAGAGAGACCAGTAGAATAGTGGGAGGGGATTGGGGGAGAGAGATAGGAAGGCAAAAAAAAAAAAAAAAAGGACAGCTGAGCAAAGAAACAGTTCAAGTAATGTTCTGTCCATATAAAGACATTGCTCCCAATCTCATTGACATGCCCAGGGAGGGAGGAGAGGGAAGAAGAGGGGTAGTATGCAGAAGGAAATACACCAAGAGTTGTGTGCTACTTGTTTGTAACAGTAACACAGTGAACCTCAGTGTGATGTATAATTACAATGCACCAATAAAAGTATAAAAATAAAATAAAATGGGAACTACAAAATTCTCAAACAAACAAAAAATTACTTAGAATTTTTGCTAAGAATTGTGACATTATGAGATTTGTTTATGGGGGTGGAGGTCAAACTACTCCTCCCCCCACTCAGCCTTACTTATATATTTGTGATAAACCTCAGAATTGCAACTACCTGCCTCATACTCTTCTTTATTTCAAGAAGGTATACTTTCTATATCTTGTTCACCACTGTATCTCCCCCACACCACACAGGAATACTTGATGAATATCAGCTGAGTGGACACAGTGTTTCAATGAATGAATGCATTGTGAGACTCACACTGAATCAATACCATTGAACCAAACTGATGTCTCCATCTTTCTCCTTAAAATTTTTTGACTGTTTGAGAAGCAATAAACTTACCGTTTGCTTTGACAACCAAAAAATCTAGAAATTAAACAACTATTGTGAAAGCATTAAAGTTTTTTAAAGGTATTCGGTACATATAAAAAGGTAGCAGTTATGTCAATAACTTCATATTAATTAGGGTTGTTAAAGCTTCTAAATTAGCAAGAAGTTCCTAAATGAAGCATTAACTACAGTTTCATTAATTTTAAAAGAACTTCAACTTTCAATTCACTATAATCACTATACTAAATTATTATTTTCCTTATTCACTACCATCAATAAAACAATGTTGTGCTATATCACACAGCCAAACTACATTTTGTAATCTACAATTTAGGATCCTTTCACTGACCTGAGGACCTTTTCTCTCACCAGCTATCTCTGATGACTGAATACTATTGTTTGTGTTAATGCTATTGGTCCAAACTTAATACTTAAGAATAATTACGTTCTACACTTTTATAGTAGTATATGTAAAAAATGTACTTAACTTGTCTTATTATAATTCATTATTTTGAAAGGTAAGCAAAGTTGTGCATGATTAGGACAAGTGAAGTAAGTAGACAGAGAAGAGAGAGAAGCCCAAGAATAATGCAAATAGAAAGAAAGTGATAGTTTAGAGAGCATTACAGAAATACAGGCAGTAGGGAGAGACTGGGGAAGACTGATAGGAGAGACTCGTCTGTTTCAATTTTCTAAACAGAAGTGGAATGAAGCTTTTTCCTAAAAAAAAGTAAGACAATTTATACATGTATAATAAGTAGTGCAATGATTTCTGTATATTGCCCCATATCTTTAAATCAAAGTCCAAATATTAGACTATTAGGCCTATTATCGGTTCTAGAGAACGTTGGGGAAAAAAACAACTTAAAATTGGTTGTTTAGGCTTTTTTTCCTGAAACTTCAGCATTACTAACATTCACTATCTCCATTTATTGCATCTCTGGAGGTATTTAATAATATCTTTGTAATTAGGAAATTTAAAATTTCTTACACATAGGTAGAGCCCTTAAAATGAAGTAAAATTATCAAAAATATATAATTGTGACTCTTCTTTGTCATGAGAACATATATCAATATTATTTTGAAAACTTTTACATGAATAGTTTATAGATATTTTAATTTTTTATTTCTTGAGGTACCTAGCAACCTTGAATTAATTAAATTTATAGTCAAAGTATTTCACTAGTAATAGTTCTTCTATTCATTGTGTAAGGAATAATCATTTCTCAAATTTTCCTAGAAACCACATGATGCATTAACAAATAAGTTTATTAGGATACAAATAATCAAGAAAGACAAAACTTATGAACGTTTTCACATAGCAGAGAAAAAATGCTCAAGTCTGTCAAGGTTTCTCACATAGCATTGCGTAATGCCCAGCAACAATTTTAAATTTATTTGTGGGACAAAGAAAGTAACAGCATTACATAAAGCAGCCTCTGTAACCAGTGAACCACATATTGAAACATGCAGTGATATTTACAGTTGAAAAATAACCATATATCTAATCTCCCAATATATTTTCTTTGGTAGTTTATTCTATCAAAAATTTTATCAAAGCTAACTACATTTTTGTAGTGACTGAAGACATATCTGGTATTAGTATTGCACGCTTTCAAATAATTCACTTCACTAAGCATTCTGTTTCTAAATTCTCTCAACTCTATGCTATGAATAAATATTATGCTCATGGTGAGGTTAAGTCGACTTCAAATCTTTTTACTAGGTCAATCAAAGGTACTAATACCCATGAAGTGAAACATCTATTCACACACCATATAATATAATCAACCGAAGGATAAAAAAATTGTATTTACACTACAGAAATTGGTTTTATACTTAGTTCAGTGTAGGCAAAATCCTTTACGTGACCTCAACAAGCTCTCTCTATATATATGTTTTGTACAAAAAAATTTAAATCTGAGATTTCAATAATGAAAGTACTTCCTAAGTAGAAATATTTTCTTGCCCCCACATTATTCTTCCAGTAGGGTAAGACTCTGGACACTATGAATGTGTTTGAGCAAAGAAAAAAATCTTCCCAAACAATCTACTTCCAGTTTCAGCAGAAATGTAAGATGAAGTAATTCCTTCCGGCTGGATAGCCTGGATTTATTCTGGTGCTGCTGCACATTAGTTGTATGACCTAGAATTAACTATTGCTTCCTAGTTGTCTCATGCCCAGTACATAAATATGCTTTCTACAATATTACCTAATGCTTTCCTAATAGGTGTAATGGAGCTATTAAAGGGCGGAACACATGAAAGGTGGTTTAGAGATTGGTGCTTAGAATGCTCTCAATAAATTCTAGATGCTATTATCTTTGTCATTATTATTGCAGCCATTTTTCCCAAAGAATACACTTTGGGTGTTGGTAATCAATTAGTTAACCAGTATTTTGTAGGTTTTATTCTTATAAATCAATATATAATCTCTACCTCCTGCTGGAAATAGTTATAAAATTATAATTGAGTAAGTGGCATTTGATTAATGGACTCCTGAAAGCCAGTTTGACTCTTGTACTCAAGGTAGATAAGATCTCAAGAGAGGCCTCAAGAGATTTGAAAGCATAACAAAAGAAAATAGAGTGAACTCTAGTATAGTTGCATTTGTGTTTTAAATTCTGTTTTTAGGAATAATGTAGAGATAGGCTAGAGTATTGGCTTAAATTAAGAGATGTAAAGAACTTCTCTCTTCTAGTCTGGAATCTTGGAAAAATAAAATAAATTAAGGTGCGTAGATTGTAGTTATTATGGTCTTACCAAAGAAGAGTTGCTACAAATTGGTCATATTTGAAGGCTCTGTTTGAGCAATGATTGTAAATTCGTATAGCTTCTGAATTAGAAGGTCATGCACAAAGGTATGGCTCTTCTTTGGTTGAGAGGAGGGTTTGTGAGATGACAGAGCAATTTTCCACTCCTATTTGCTCCAGAGGACCACAGAAGGACCAAAGAATTACAATACATATCTCCTTCTTTGCAAAACACATCATGACTTAAGATTATTAAATCCCTATTACTGTGTAACAAAATACTTCAAATTTTTGTTGTTTATACAATTATATTTTATATTTTTTCTTCTGTACAACTATATTTTTTCTTCTTTTTTTTCTAGATTCTGTGGATCAAAAATTCAAACAGGATACAGCATGTATGACTTGTTTTGCTGGGAAAACTAAACAACTGACATGGATATGACAATCTGGGGCTGGAATCGGCTGAAGGTTTACTAATTCACATGCCTGGGAATTGATGCTGCCTCTCTGAAAAGACTTCCAAGATCCAGTCCAAGATGTCTCGACTTCCTCACAACAATAAGAGGAAGCAATTCCAAATGAGAAAATAAAAAAGCAGAAGCAAATAGTGAGGAGAAAAAAGTGTGTATATTTATAGCAGTAAAATAGCAGCTATTTTTGTTATAGGAGAAATGACAGTCTGGCACAACATTGATATTGTACTAAGATATCTGGGAAGGTTTTTCTTACTGGACCCAGATAAGTCTTCTCAAATTTTTCACATTTCTGGACATATAAAATAGCTATCTTACCCTGGCATGCATTTCTATATCTCTGTGTACTTCACTTTCTTATTTCACTATTTTTATTGCCATATTTAGATTCTTCTTAATTCACTTAAATATATGTGTTATATCACTTAGCCTCTTTTAACCTGAATTTTTCATCTTTAGAATGATGATAATAAAAGCACCTAACTCAGGTGGTTGTTATGATGGTAACTTAGCAGTACCTGACACATAGTAAATACTCAGTGTCACAAAGTATATTATAGACTCCTAAAGTGCATATCATTTTCCCTTCTACTGATTCCTATTATAACATCTATCTCATGGCATGTAATATATTTCCCCTTTTGGCGTTATATTTTGTAAATCTGTAACACAGTGCCTTATCCAGATGATCCAAAAATATGTATCATAAAGACAAATTAGTTGTGCATTCATTGAGATACCATTAAATTTTATTTCCATTCAGGAGACATCCTGCGCAATATTCATATAAGTTTTCAATAATACTTGTTAAATTTAATTTAATTATTAACTGGAGAGACAAAAGTACCTGAATCTTGGTCTGGTGTCAGCCAATAAGACATTGGTCCCTTGCCAACAGAAAAGGGTGCCATTTTGAACAAAAACTGTAAACAAATTGCTCATATCATTTAGTCCATTTTAGCTCTTGACATTTTGACTCTAATAATCAGATGCATTTTATCCAGTTCAACACCCAAAAGACTCCTTTTAGCATATTATTTGTGGAAAATAACTGAATCTATTTCTAGTATTTGAGGTATGTGCAGTTTCTTCTGAGTGTGTATAAAATTAGTTCCAAATAATTTTCCTCTAGTCCCACAAAGAAACAGATAACTCTACCAAGATGTTGAAAACCTTATTGTTTTTATATGTAATCAACATAAGATTAATAATGAGATTTTTTTCTACAGTTTTTGAAGTCTAGTGTGAATTTTACACTTAATGCACATCTCAGTTTCAACTGACCACATTACAAGGGCTCACTAGCCACATATGACTAGCAGCTTCAGTGCTGGACAGTGCAGGCCTGTCTTAACATCTGCTTATGTTTTGGGTCAAAAATAAAGCCTTCAAGTATTATTTTTGTTTATTCTGCCTATTGACTTTTACTTTAAACCAAGAAAGATGGTAGTGCTTTGCAGGTAATGAAGTCAGTTTGTTTTGCTGAGGTTTTCTGCCTCTCTCCATCTGAGGGCTCTGTCTTACCTCTGTGCTACTCATTCGTGAATGCTATATTCTTTGTAATGTAATTGTAATTTTATCTAAATGCTTTGGAAATGAATTACTTAAATAATTTTAGTGGGTAAAAAGAATAACTCAACCCTGTAATCATCCTATCCAGCACTTCTAAATAACACTATTAAGTATCTTCCTGGAGGAGTTCATTGGTGTTATGTTGTAATGACTTCCCAGGAGAAAAAAATCTGATCCAATCTTAGTTCAATCAACTCTCCAAATATTCAGGAATATTTCTGTGTACTTCTGATCAATTTTTTTTATTTAAACAATCTATACAGGTTCTTGCTAGAATTGGTTGTTATGAACACACACACACACACACACACACACACACACACACACGTTGGACTACTAGGTCCTCTCAAACATTTGTTTTAAAACTTTTAGTAATGGATGTTTTTTCTTTCCAAACAAAATATTTAAAGATAAATTCTAATTTTACTGAAAGGAAAAAACAGAACCTCAACTCACTTTCTCATGTCCCCTCCCCCCAAGGTTTCAGAGAAATTCTCTATCATCCCCCATGGTGGTGAAAAACACAGTGAGAAACCAACAGTTTAAAACAATTAAAAATACAAACCCAAATCCTGAATAGGTTTTTCTCTTGCTTCTTCAACCTTAGAAACTCACATACACACAGAGACTCTGCATCTTATCTCAATCCTCCAAGAACAGCTGAAACTACATATGATATCCAATATCCTATCTTAGTCAATTAAACTAAGCATAAGATATGCAACAAAATAGAAGTGTAACCATAGAGCTGTCTTTATGTTTCATCCTGTTATGCCCATAGGAGTTTCTTTCTTCTTGCTATCTTGCTTATTGTGGTATAATTCTTATATTGCTTTTCTGTGGCATGCTTCTGAAAACTAATGAGAAAAATACCTCTTCACTATAAGTGAGCTACATTCAGACTCTGGTGGATACTAACTACAATATGAGCCATCAAGCAAAAGATTTTTTAAAATACTATACAAAATGGGAAGAGGAGGTTGGTTATACCTAAGTATAACATACATTCTGTGTTCATAGACTCTTATTTTGTGAACATTTATTACTACTTTTTGTCTCCATAATTCAACAGATGGATCCCTTCAAAACAGCAGTTCTAGTGAGTTAGTGGATATATGATTTTTCTTCAAAGTGCTATTAGTCTCAATTTCATGGATCAAGAAAATCTTTTAAGAAATACTATGTAAATTAAAAGTAATTTTAATCAATTAAAGATTTTTATCTATTAAATTCATTTTCCTAAGGAAATATTTAGCACTATTTTTATTCACATTATTGTACAAATTGAAACATAAAAATACATTTCAATCACACTTTCCATATATTGTTGTGATTTGAAGTAAAATATCAGAACATAAACACTTTATATATAGTTTTTGTGTATGTAATGTTCTTTGAACTTGCTTAACTTCTCATAGAAAATAAGTGCAATACATGAAGGGATATATATTGCAGTATATCAGGAAGGGTGACATAGGCTTAACAAACATTTGTTACATGAAAAAACAGAATGGTGTTCATAGGTCCTGTTTTGAAATAGTGACTTGTACAATCAGCTAAATATTATTTAGCTCTTACATTATAGAATGTGTATCCCCTACATTCCTATGCTGAAGATGTTAACAAAAAACCTATACAACTCCTTCTCTGCCCTCCAAAATATTATAAGCGTATTCTTAAATTGCATGTTAAATTTCATTTATGAAGATATTATTGAGGTAGACATTAAGGGATTCTAAGAACAAAACTAGGTCTGGGGGATGTGGCTCAGTGGTAGAGCATTTGTGTGCCATGCACAAGGCCCTGGGTTCAATACCCAGAACCACGAACACACACACACACACACACACACACACACACACACACACATTGATCATGTAGTTCTTCCTTTCTCTTTGCTTTCCATCATTCTGTCTTTCTTCCTCAAACCAAATAGTTGCTGAGGCCAAAACAGTACTTCTGGTGGATGCTGGTCTGTTGGAGTCTCTACTGAGAGAATGGGTGCACTATTTATCCATGGGGAAGTAGTTGTGTTTGGGAGAAAGAGCTGCATGGCAAAGCCAGAATTCACGATCTGGACATGGATTTGCTCCAAGCAGTCTTCAGGTGCCCTTGAGGATTGAATTGTGTCAGGCTGCTCTAAGCCTCGTCTCTCTGGCACAAGAATCCAATTAAGAGTTGAAAAGAGTTGCTGTGCTGTTCTTGTTCCTTAGGATAGAAAGATAGAAGGAAACAGGCTTTCTGCTCATGCTTCAGAGGAATCCAGTTGCCACAGAAAATGATGAGTCGAAACAGACTGGGGAATATTCAGCAAAATAGAGCTGATGGAAGAAGCAGAAACTTAAACTTAACAATAATAATTGAAATTAACAAAATTTAACTGTGGTGTGAAAAAGTCTTTCTGAATTCAAAAACGAATATAGAAGAAACATTATTTACCAGTTAAATAAATTAGCAGATGAATTAATAAGAGGAGAGAAACAGTTAAAACTTGAGTTAATGGCTTCACAAATCAAGTTGAAGAAACATCTAGACCTCAGAGCAAAAACAAGAAGAAAAATACAGTAAAGAAAATGATGAAGAGATTAGAGACTATATTGGTGGCACATGAAGCACAAATGATAGTATTTATTTATTTACTCACTTACTTACTTATTTTGCACTACTAGAGATTGAACCTAGGGGCATTCTACCTCCGAGCTACATCTCAGCCCTATTTTTTATTCTTCACTTTGAAACACGGTCTCACTAAGTTGTGGAGGGCCTCACTAAGTAGCTGAATATGGCCACAAACCTGCCATCCTCCTGTCTCAGCTTCCCAAGTACTGGGATTACAAGCGTGCACCACCACACCTGACCAAATGATAGTATTTAAATTTAAAAAATACAGGCACAGGTACAGGGGGTAAAACTTAAGAATAGAAGAAAATGCCCTTGAGGTGGAGAAAAGCATAGGTTTGTATATTGAAAAATCTCAGGCTAAATTCATCAAAAAAGTCATACATACAGTAATGTCATTTTGGTTAAAAATATTTTAACTCTAAGAGTAAAAAAGAACAATTGTACAAGTTTCAAAATAAAAATTTTACCTACAAAAATTTTCCAAAAGAAAAATATCAAATTGACATTAGATTTCTTCACTTATAATACCAGAAGCTAAAAGAAAATAAAATAGGATCCACAGACAAGTATGAAAGCGGAATGCAAACCAGGAGACTTGAAGGTGGAGCAAAATGAAGAGAAAATTAAACAGTAAGAAATAAACTTTGCAATATTTATAAAACTAGTTCAGAATGTTCAAGGATAGGCAAATAATAGGTATTAAAATTGCTAAATTAGGTTTCTTAAAACAGAGAGGCATACTTTAGGAGATAGTAAATTAAAGGTAACAATTACCAAACAAGAAGTTAGAGTGATGCTAAAGTAAGAAAAGCATAAAGCATTATAAAGGTTCGACATTGAAGGTGAGTAGAGAGGGTGAGGAGAGAGAGTCACACCTGTTGCATAATTTGAGAGCCAGCCAGCTCTCACATGGCTTCCTAGATGATGGAAAATGGCCAGAGGTGCGGGGATCAGAAATATTATAATATATCTAATGAAACAAGTAATAGATTATACATACATATGTTAACTTAATATATAATATAAAATATAAGTAAATATGTAATTGACCATATAAAAGTATAATCATAAATATATACTTTACCATGTATCATGTGACCACATAACTGCAATATTTATATCTATTTAAAATATACATGTATAGTTTGTGACCACAAATATATATATGAAAGTTACTTTATGGAAGAGAAGAATAATTTTATTGAATCAGGCTTATATATGCAAAATACAATAATATTAGTGGATATCTTTGTCTAGATAGACACAGTGTGATATGAAAGCCTAATGTATTTATATCTACTGCCATTCCATAAGTACAATCATTGGAAATTGTAAAGTAGATACAAAATTTCTCATATGTAAGATAGTATGTTGAACTGCAATACAACCCTTTATACTTAAG
>PVJS01051516.1:0-13946 GCA_004027185.1 Glis glis
AAAAAAAAAAAAAAAAAAAAAAAAGGAAACCGGGTCTCATGAAGTTGCGGAGGGCCTCCCTAAGGAGAGAGAGAGAGAGAGAGAGATCTGAGGCTGGCCGCAAACCCGGATCCTCCGGTCTCCGCCTCCCAAAGTACTGGGATTACAAGTGTGCACCATCATGCCCGGCTCTTCCCACCTTTCTGATTTTCCTGCCTGAGTGCTATGCTCTACTTGAGAAGAATCTTCTCTGAAAGGGTTCCCCACTGTCTCGTCCTCGTCCTTGTCCTCGTCCTCCTCCTCCTCCTTCTTTTTGGTGGTGGTACTGGGGATTGAATCCAGTGGCTTCTACCTCTGAACCTTTAAGCTAGAACCCCAGCCCTATTTTTTTTTTATTTTGAAATAGGGTCTCACTAAGTTCCTGAGGGTCTCACTGAGTTGCTGAGGCTGGCCGTGAACCTTCAATCCTCCTGTCTCAGCCTCTCAAGTACTGGGATTACAGGCATGTGCCACCAAGCCCAGCTTCCCCACTCTCTTCTTGGTCTCTTCAGTCTTTATTCAAGACTCATACCTGAGGTAACTAATGAGATGCAAATAAAACATAAATCTATTTTACCCAATCCTGTCCCCTCACCTAAGATTGATCTGTGAAACACTATTCTCCTTTTTATCTTCAAAGGAGTGATAGCAGCACATTTTTTCTACAGCCAAATGACACCAGTCTGAGGATGTTTGTGTCTATTTGGGGATAAAGACTCTATTTTATTGTTAATCTTACTGGAAGCATTAACTATAGCATTGACCCTTTTGTGCCATTAATACATAGTAAAATCTAGCATTCCAAACTGCACAATAAAATGGAACAGAAGGCCATACAAGTCTTAAAAATTGCTTGGCTCTGGTTTGATCATCACATGAGCAAAAATTTGAGATTTTTGCAGTTCATTCCCCTAAGATCACCCACTCATCTGCAACGCCTTGGCAGAGGGCCACCCCGCCTTCCACTCTGCCCTTCCTAACTCCACTGTGAAGGGCCGACCTTGAAAGTCGGATTTTCAAAGCACCAGGCAGAGCCAGGACTCCCTTTCTGTTTGTGGACTTACAAGGTCTGAGGGCCCCCACTTCTTTGAAACTGTACGATGTGCTATTATGTTGGTTGAGTATTTGTTTTTAATTTCCCCTCTTTTGCTAATGCTAATACAATTGGTGAGAGATGCTGATGTTCTTAAATGGCAGTCAGACTATGTAGCAACCACACTGTGCAGATTCTAAAAATGGGCTCATTAAGTAGACTTTCTGAATGATGGGGAAATACAACATGATGCTTACAAATGCATAATCCCACGGAGGTTTTCAAGATGACTTTCCCCTCACTTCAATGGGACTTTGCTAGAAATTCAACAATGGAAGCTTTAAAGGTCCAGACCACTGTTAAGCAGCTTTACAATTGGAACTCTGGTCCAGGTTTCCACCTCAGGATGATAAGGATTGAGACTATAGTGAAACTGTGAGTACCTTTGACATATTTAAGGCCAAATTAAAGTCAAGTGAGAAAAATCACTCAGTCCCCGAAAGAATGATAGTAAGATGTGGGAGAAGGTGAGTGTGGAGGAATTTATAGGGATGCTCAGGTAAAATTCCTTACACCACTTGATTGTCATTAGAAGGCAAGAAATATGACTAATTATAGAGTCCTAATGATTAAAGGTAATGAAATTTAAAGTTGAAAGCAGAGTATTCTTATAGATGAAGGAGGAGAAAGCAGTCAGGGGAAATGGGAATAAAAAGAGAACATCACTTCAGACCGACTTTGCACAGTGTTATGTTAGATTTGCATGTATGATAATCTTTACTATTCAACAACCCTGGTGGTCTTATTTTCCTCCTTGGCACAAACAAATAATTTCCCATAAAATTAAGAGTAAGTCTATGTGTCTCAGTGATCAGCAAATATCTTCTAAAAGAGTATTGTTTTGAGAGGACTTTAAAATATGTATGATGCAGATCATAAACTCATTCAAAAACAAGATTTCAGCATTCTTTATATAATAAGGCAAGATGCTGAAGAGCAAAGAAATTGGCGATTGTTTTTACTTTAAGCAGAAAGTTTAGCTCTATTCACTGTGAGTTTATGTTACACTTCAGGAACCCAGGCTTACATTCTTTTCCGGTTTCAAGGGAAAAAAGTTACATCTTTATGTTTAGTTATCTTGACACAGCCATGTGAGTTGAATGCAAGGCCATTTAGACAAGCATTGGATAGTCTGTAAATTACTGCAAAGTTGTTTAGTCAATTAACATAAATCTTTGGGGATTATAAAGCTTGGTGTAGCAACTTCACATTTAAGGTAGGATAAAATTAAATAAATAAAGCTCATATTTTCTTTTCTTCTGGCTGGCCTCATAGAATGCACCGAGCGCCACCTGCTGGTTATTACTTTTTCAAAACTATTTTCTTCCCAAATCAGTCCTTTGAAATTGAGACTAGGTACACTATACTATACTATATGTGTCAGTATATATGGAGAGAGGTGAACCTCGTGAAGAAAATCAGAAAGTATTCATATACCATAAATATTCCTTATTTCACATGAAATTATTTTATTATAAACCATTACATAATAATTATAAAATTTGCCTTAGGAGAAAGATCCAGTAACCTTTCATATAAGAAATGGGTTAATCTCCCTATTTTAGGAAAGATCATCATGAAAGTTTTAGATATTGAAGTAATAATTATTAAAGATTTCTGAATTTACTTACATCATGACATAAAAATATTCACTTAGGGCAAAACAATGTTTAAATAAAATAAAACAATTAATGGACAAAACACCATATCACCAATTCTTTGTATATATTTGGAAGCAACTAAAGAACATGGAAGCTTAATCTTAAGTCATTTTTATACATTAAATTATAAGTTAAATTACATTATAGCATTTTTGTTCATTTTTGTAAAAGGCATTATAAGTCAACACACTGAAACAAACCTTCATGCTCCGTATCTTATTATTAATTTAAAAAATCTCCATGACCAAAGAATCTCAAAGAAAGGTGGGACAAGAGGAAAGCAAAATGCGTCTGGAAAGAATTATACTTCACTCAATTCGTGGTTTTGAAGATTTTTGTGTTATTTAAAATCTAGGTCAAATTTTTGTTCTAATATTTGATGTCTTTGAAATTCAAGGAACATAATCACATGCCATTTTGCCTGCATTTCGGGACCTCCATAACCCATGCAGAAAATTAGACCCATTGCTCCCCATTAACTTTCTCCTCCAGAGCAGGCACAGTAAGAAACAGGTGTATGCGTGCTGTTCTCACTGTCCTATGGAAAGCAATTATTAGTTCTGTTATATTTCACAGTAGATTGTAAAGAAAAATAATTACCAATGGGAAAGCTCTTATAATAAATGAAATAAAAACACAAACATTAATTTAAAATTATATGTTGTAATAAGAAAACCTGACACAAAGTTTCATCCCCAGAATTTGAACCCTAATTACAGGACTTGGCCATTAGTCATTGTAATACACAGTCAGCCTATGGGTCCTTCAGTAGAATCCCTGAGCTCTAATGGAGGGATAACATGTTTCCTGAAAAAAGGAATAAACTGAAACAGCATATCCTTTGGGCAACAAAGGGATAGAAAATATATATATATACTAGATATGGTATAAATGTTTCAACATCAGGGCAGTTTGTTTAATAGTGTAGTGTTGTTGAGTTTTATTTTTATTACATAGTATATTTTTGTGAAGTGAAAATCTGGGTTATAAACATTTATAAACTTCCTGAAGGTGTAGAATGATCCTGGCTATTCAGGGGTTTCTAGGAAAATGCAATGCAAAGGAGTTTAAGTTCTTTTCCTAGTTTCTTTCTTCTATGAATGCATCTGGTGAGCGCTGAAAGGGCAGGATTTCTTCTAAGGAAGGGAGTATCTGCCCAACTGAAATGACTGATACTGAAGCCCACCTCTGGGGAGGAGACATGGGCAGAGCCCCTCTGAGTGCTGCGGGGAAGTAGGAAGGGAAGCCAGGCATCGCTCTCCTGTTTCAGTGTCGGTGGTGGCGGTGCGAGACTGTGAACTCCTTGGCACTTTTGCCTCTAGGCGCTGCCGCTGCAGCTCTGCAGGAGTCTGCCAGCCCTTCAACACCCCAACCTTGGAGTCTCCACTTTTAAACTGACTCCCTAGAGAAGTTTAATGAGCCTCTTGGAATTAAAAAAAAATTAAATCAAAACAAAGAAGTCTAATGAAAATGGACAAGCTGACAAAGGAATAGAGAGGTTCATTTCCAGCCGGATGCTTGGGGGGTTTTCATCAGGATCCTGCCATGGATATTGTACAGAGAAGTGGAAGGGAGGTGGGAGAAAGAAATTAAAAACAGCCTCCTATGATGAACTTGTATAATTTATTCCTTTGCAGAGCAGCAGGCAGGATGTTTCATTTCTCCCTCTCCCCTCTTCTTTTCCCCTCCACCTAATTTCTGAGCATTCCCAGGCTAGGCAAGAATGAAAATTAAGCATACGTCCAACACATGAGTCATAATGAAAGTGGGGAATGCACTCAGATTATTCATAAGCTTGCAACTTGTGTATTTTGGTGGAGATTTTCTCCCTTCTGTTCTTGATTGCTGATGAAGAATGGTATTTTAATAGGCAGATGGTAAAGACAATTACAGTTAGGGGCTCAGCTGGGAGTTACATCAGTTTATTGCAAATTATTAGTTGATAAATGCTTTTGTTTACAAGCAGAGTCTTAAGCAGCTTTGTAATCAGTTTATCAGCAGCAGGAGAAATTTTGACAGCTTGCCTTTGGGGTGCAATGTCACCCCTTGGCAGGTCATTTCAAATCACAATGGCCAGGCAGCCATAGAGTCAAATGGGCTACTTTGGTACAGAACTGCAAGTTCCTGCAAAGCCCTGATGTGGCACAGTGTAGGAGTTCCATAGTACAAACCCCAGGAATATTGAGGAGACTCCATGACCAGAATGTCTTCCTATTGAAATCCTAGACAAGCATCTTATCTATTTGACTAAACTCAGGCTCAGACACCTGAATCTCATACCCTCCAGCACATTAGTTCAAAAGGTTTTTCAGAAAGTTCTTAATGCCTTTTTATTCACAGGGTTAAACTTTCTGCCCATACACAGAAATCTGGATCTGACCACAATGACCTGTTTACTTTTCTGGAAGGGGTTTCATGTACTTCTTAAAAGGGAAAGGAAATTATTTCAATAGGAGACATTTTCTTACAGGAAAAAAAATAAATACTGTGGAGAGAATAGGAGCCCAGAGTGAAAAGATCTACCGAGGATCTATTACCAAGCTTGAAGCAAAGAATGCCCTCTGAGAGAACAGGGGTACTTAGGAAATACACTGGGCCTTGGCCTTGATTTTCTTGTCTATAAAATGGGACAACAGTACTTCCTATTTGAGACAAAGTTAATTCCTTTAGATTAATGTGGGTGTTTTTCTTTGTGAGTTTCAGTCAGACTAATGTTATCTGTTGATTTTCTGCTAAATAATAAAGCATATAATATTTGAAATGACAATTCACAGATGCTTCATTAAGTTCATTTCCCAAATACTGCAATTTAATATTTTTGCAGGTAGCACTATCAGTATTTACTAGTTTATAACCATGTGTTCAAACTATATAATTGAAAGGTTTCACTTGATCATTCATATATCAATGAACAATTCATGTTTATCTAGTTTTACTTTTACTTTTTACCCTAACAAAGTGACTTTTGTGCACTTAGTCAAGGCAAAAATATTCAAATGAATAACCATATATAATAGCTTCTAAAATGATTGTTTTCCTTTGTACCTACTGACTGTCTATTGATGTTTTATTTCCTAGGATTCAAAGAAACACTACTGAGATAATAGGGAATAAATTCCTGAAGCCAGAAGCCAGGTTTCATAGACAGAATTAGATATTCCATATCCTCTAAAATATTGACATAATAAAGAAAGATCTTTGGAAATACTATTTTAGCTGGCACATTTTAAATTACATATAACCAATGTGTAAAAGCAGGATCTCCTCTTAGTCTCAGGAATATAGTCAAGTAAGTATCTCTACTTGTTTATTTCCCTGATTCCTGTTTTTTCTTTTTCCCAATTAGGATCCTAAAATCATCAGACTAGAATAAGCTTCATTCAAACTGACCACATGAGTCAGTAAAGTTTGACATAAACTTACCTGAAAACATTTGGAAGAAAAACCAGAGTGCAGTTTTTGTCCAACTTCAGAATTGAGCACACAGTAACCAGTTCCCAGTTTTCCTGTTCTTAAGCAACTAACTGTTCTACTGACAGGGAGGAAGGCTGCCTACAGCAGAGCTGCAGATTGGAAGCCTCCACACAGCAAATTGTAAATTGCGTTTTAACATGAAGAGCATAAAACATGTATGCGTTTTTCATTTTCTGTAATCAAGTGAATGAAAGACAAATAGTGCATTTGACAAGTAGCTCTGCCATTTGTCCATCCTCTCTTGATCAGAAAAAGAAGATTTTTTTTAAAAACCTGTCCTGCCCATTGACCTAAATACCAATGGCACATCCACAGTTGCTGGTCAAGTCTGATAGTTTCCCCCTTTCCCAGAAACTGCTAGGACCTAAGACATTCTGTAGCGAGATGGCAGGGTCGCCAGCATGGGACGGTTGAATGCCCCCAAATGCCCTGCATTGCCCATATAGTACAAATGAAAAATGTTAAAGATTATTTAAAAGCAGGAAGGACCTTTTCCAAAATGCTTTTGATTTATTGCTGTGTATTGTGCAGATCTTTATCAATTATTCGGACTCTATTTTATTCAAAAACTATTGTAAACTATGACTTGGCATGTTGCTGCAGACAGAGAAAAAGGCATTAATCAAGTGTAAATAAACAAGTGCACAGATCTATCTAACAACTATGAAGTAGTTAATACATTTTTAAGCAATTTTATTGTAGAAAGGAGGGCTAAAAGAGTAGTGCTTAATTATCTGGACTCCTCTGTGCTGGGCTCCCTTTTGATTGTATTAATGAAGCAGCTGGCCCATTGTTTCCCTTTAATTCCTCTATTGTTTTAAGAATATGTCACAGCTCTTTATTCTTTTATCAGGTGCTGTGCAGGAGGATCCACACAATACCGCATATTCCTACTGTATTTGCCAAGGCACAAAGAAACCTCCAAAGCGGTTTTCAAAGAAGGGGCACCCATAATTTATAAGTTCTATTCCTTGCACTACTCCACTGTCAAGAATTTCAACAGTATTGGATTTGAATTCATTATACAATTTGAATTAAGCAATGTGGCTACGTATAGATATACATCCTGTGTCCGTGTCTAAGCCCCGAGATCGAGGCAACAACGCCTGCCATGTTGAAATGGGGCGATTGTTTAGCTTTGGGGGAATTATCCTGACCAACTGCTCTTACTTGTGAAAAAAAATTAAATTTCACAAGGAGGTATCATTTGAAATGGTCTAATTATTTAGTAAAAATAAAAGAAATTAATAACTCAATAATGACCAAATTCCCCTTTCTCTGCCTGTAGAAACATAAAGTCACTGTGTGTGTGTGTGTGTGTGTGTGTGTGTGTGTGTGTGTGTGTGTTAAATGGTTCACTTCTTCCCCCAGAAGCCGACTTTAATTTTCCACGAACGTACCTATTGGTATCATTTTCTTTCCCATAGGCCAATGCACAGTCTGCATTAACTAAGCTCTGGTCATCAACTATGTTTCTGTGTTATATGAGAAAGTTAGACTTTTTAGATTTAATATAAGAATATCACTTTACATCTTAAGAGACTGAAATGCTATAGCAACTTAGTATATAATGCAACATATTTTTTATGGCAGACATCTTTAAGAATGTTGTTTGGCCACCCATACTTTTTCTCCAGATGTCTATAAAAAAAACACCCAAAGTCACCCAAGGTAAAAATAATCTTAAGATCTGATTCACAAAGATTGTCTTTATTCCTATGAGTGGCTCTTTTTCTTTGTTTATCCCCTGCCAAACCTCTGTAATTTGGAGGTTATTTCACTGATTCATTTTTTTCCCCTAGAGTTCCCAGTCTAAAAAAAAGAGAGGTGAGCCGGGCGTGGAGGCGCATGCTTGTAATCCCAGTACTTTGGGAGGCGGAGACCGGAGGATCCGGGTTCATGGCCAGCCTCAGCTCTCTCGCTCTCTCTCTCCCTGTCTCTCTCTCTCTCTCTCTCTCTCTCTCTCTCTCTCTCTACTTAGTGAGGCCCTCCGCAACTTCGTGAGACCCGGTTTCAAAATAAAGTATAAAAAATAGGGCTGGGGGGGGTGTAGCGCGGAGGTAGAACGCCCCTGCGTTCAATCCCTGGTACCGCAAAAAAAAAAAAAAAAGAGAGGTGAGACTTGATGACCTGATGCTATGGAATA
Organism: Glis glis; assembly: GCA_004027185.1. Taxonomy (NCBI): domain Eukaryota; kingdom Metazoa; phylum Chordata; class Mammalia; order Rodentia; family Gliridae; genus Glis; species Glis glis. Next base: position 8,393 of record PVJS01051516.1, read on the forward strand.
AAACTTACTAACTTCAACTTTAAGAATATCCTTAGAAAAGCCATAAGAATAAATTATTACCACCTATTTCTTTTTGTATTTTTAGGTCATAGGGCATAGGTATTTTTTGTTTTGTTTTGTTTTGTTTTTTAGCTTAAAATAAAGTTTTACACTATCGCTATCTGTTAGCTTGAGGCTCCTTATCATTCTGTATATTGAGGCAGAGTAATGCAAAATCTAAATGTGATTTAATTGGTTCAATTTGCTATATATTTTTATGCTAAGCATAAGTCCCTATCTTGATGAGCCCATGTAGTTGTGCTAGAGGTTTACAGCTCCACATTGCTTGCGGTTCCTTATTTTTACAAAGCAAGCGTCTATCAATCACACAGATAAATTAGAAAGAAACATGTATAGACATAACACATGGAAAAGATTTTTCAGCGTGCTATGTAATTATTAACCTGATTTTTACCATTGTAAGAAGCCATGAATTGCAGATAGCAGGGACGAAGTTAAATGCTTTTATTCTGGATACATTTTGCTTATACAGAACTCTATAGGTATGGTCGAACAATATAATTGAAGCTTTGTCAGCTCTGTAACCTAGCAACAGATAATACTGTTAGGTTACTGAATTGCTCCTGGTTGACAAGTAGGGAGTATTTTCGTGTTTATCATGTTTGCTAATGATGGGATCCTTTCCAAAAGGCCTGTCTTAATCTTAATTAGAGTTTATCAGCAGAGGTCTGCATGACATTGTACAGACACTGATTTCATAAATAATAAAAAGTGCAAGTGAAAAATTTGGCAGGATGAGGAGATATTTAAGGCCCCTGCTTCTAGTAAGAGGAGCATGAATTTCTAAAATATAATCGAGTTGGAACTGTGACTTTATTCTTTATTATCGAAACTTGTAGTACACTTCACTGCAGTTTTGACAGCAATTATGAGAAAAATTTATGAGCTTCCTGTTAAGAACCATATCTGTACAAGAAACTTGATCATAAACATTACTTAGAACAGCAAGTACATGGTTTTTCAAGAACGTCAAGGTCTTAGTGGTTATTACTTTTTATTGAACTTGGAATGTGTTTGTCCTTTATTTGTGAAAGGAATGGGATTGGATTATGAAGACTTAGGAGAGTGACTGTGTTTGCAGCATCAGAGACAGACAAAAGAGAGAGAAGCCTAAAATAACCTTTCCATTTGGTGGAAACGAGGAAGGTATCAGATAGCTGCTTCAGTGCCTGATGTCATTTGATAAAGATTTCATGTCCACGAAGTGAGAATGTGATTTTTTTTTTGCTCTGGTTTGCACAATATGATCTTTCCACAGTTTGAGGGGATGCAATCGTATTGATCATTCTTAATAATGCCACATACCTTCAAATATATTAAGAAATAAACACTGTAAAACCAAGTATAACTCACAACTTTGCTAAGTTCCTACATCTTACTCAGTTGAAAAGGAGCTAAGTCATTTTCTTCTTTTTTACTCGACTTTCTTTGTCCTTTCACTCATCATTCCCACATTCCTCAAATATTAGAGGAAAGGGGAACATTCAAGGCTATTTTCAATTGCTGTCTTCTGAGTTTCAAAATGAGCATCTTCTCTACTGAATTGTCCGAACACTGGTGCAAGATATTTGGTCCTCGATCGACTCTTTTTTTTTTTTTAGATTTCTGGACTCATTCTGTGCTATCAAACTGCAGATAGTTCACCCCTAGGCTTTAACTAGGAGTGAACTATCTCATTTAACTCTAGAGGTAAATTAAGCATTCTAGGAAGTTTCTAGAAAATAACAAATCTCAAACTTCATTTCCAGAGACATTGATTTGAGTGATCAGGGATAGAGTCCCCAAAGAGTGTTGAATCAAAGAGCTCCAGAGTAACCCACAGCACAGTCAGGACTGACAGAAATTGTCCTGTGGTTATACAGAATCTTGGTATCCAGATTTCAGTATCCAGTTCAATTTGCAACTTAAATAGGAAATTTAGAAATTGCTGCATTAATGTTACTAGTATTAAATGAGTGTTTAAGATTAACGAATGAGTTTAATATATGCGAAGTGCTTAGAGTAGTGTCTGGCACATAGTGAGTGCTTTCTAAGTTTTAGCCATTAGTCACGAGGTATTAGTCATGTTAGAAGGTAACCTGGAGTCCCATCCACATCAAAATTGTTGATATTATTTTCCAGATTATAGCTGTGAATTTACTAGTTCTGTATAATCACGGTATAATCTGCCTAATGCTGATTTATAAAGTAAACCTCCATATTTCTGCTTCAGGGAGATAACTCTGCTAAATGATCTAACTGAACATTCAAGTTAGGTGCACTGGAGATAAATAGTGAGCGCCAGAGGGCGCTGTGATTTGGAACACTTGATTTTTCATACAAAATCTAGAGACAAATTGAATCCCATCTCCAGCATCTTCTTCTCTTTTCCAACTCTGTGACTCTGACTTCTACCTGTGTGACTCTGAATGACTTAACTAACACTTTGAGCCTCATGAGCCCACAGTAAAATGGGAATAAATAAAAGCCACTTTATTGCTTCCTTGGGAAAAATCAATAGGAAAATGTACTCAAAGCCCTTAGCACAGTGCAGGCATGTAGCACATAGTGCCACTTAATAAATGTGTGATTATTACTATTATTAGCATATTGGTCAGAAGAGCATAAAAAGTTGCTCACAACTGGATGATAATAATTTAGAGGATATCTCTAGTTTATGGCTACCTTATGATATGATGTGGGTAAATCAGCTTTCCAAGATCACACAATAACTAATAATCAAGTCGGTATTAAAACTCACCTTTCTCACCCACCAGTTAAGTGATCTTTCTAATTCACCTTGGCATTGAGGTCAAGTAAATGTTCGGTGATTTCAGGCGCCATCTATGCTCCATTATTAGCATGTAATTCCTTAAAATCATCCATCTATTCTTGAATGGCAGTGCCAAGAAAGGACTAAATGTTTTATCAATTAAACAACTATTGATTGCCATAGATGTACCCCAAACCTTTACATTATTCTCTTTTTCATACTGATGTGCCATTAGTGCAGATTAGTATGTTGAAATTTTTCTTGGTTCGAATATAGTGACATCAAGCATACTTATACCTATGAAAGCCACAGAAAATGTCCATTTAGATTCTTTTAAGTTTCATCTCCATGAAGAGTTGACAGAAACACTTTACCAGCATGAAAGACATAGGCAGAAGCTTGAATCAACAAAAGTAACTAGGTACTAAATTACTCAATTTTCAGATCAACACAAGTATCCAAAATTAATTCAAATGTAAAGAGTTAATGCAGTGTTCAAATAAACTGCATCTCAGACATAACTTCATTTCACTAGCTAAACTCCTTTCAAGCCATAGCTTGTTAAAGTGGCTTTGCTTGGCACTATGATTTGGATGCTGTTTGTCCTCCAAAGGATTATGTGTTGGAGGCTTGGTCCCTAGGGTGGTGGTATTGGAAGGTGTTGGGACCTTTAAAAGACAGACCTTGTGGGAGGTCCTAAAGTCAGTTGGAGGTGTGCCCTCAAAAGGGATTTCTGGACCAGTCTCTCTGGTTTCCTGTTTGGAGATGTGAGCTCTTCGTCCCACACAATTTTGTTATTTGTTATGGGGCCCTCACCAGAAGCAGCACTATGTTGCCTGGATTTCCAGCCACCCAAACTATGAGCTAAATAAACCCCTTTTTCTTTATAAGTAGTCTGCTCTGGTAATTCATTATAAAAACAGAAAACAGACTAATATACTTGGAAAAACAGGAAAGGATTAGACCTTGGTTTTATATTTTTTAAACCAGGTCATATAAAAAACACCTTATAAGAGTTAGATACAAATTCTTTGCTATGGCCAAAAATATAATGCAAATGTTCTAGGATCATAGAAGCATTTTAGTAAGAAAATGATACTGTAATTTTTTAAATTGTGGTAAAATACACATTACACAAATTTTTCTATCTTAACCATTTTAAAGTGACATTAGCATAGTTGTGCAATTATCACCACCATGCATCTCCAGAATTTTTCATCTTGCAAAACTGAAACTATATTCCCACTAAATAGTAAACTCCTTTTTCCCTCCTCCCCTGCCCCCCACACGGCACCTGTCAACCACTATTCTATCTTCTGTCTCTATTATTTGGAATATTCTAAGTACCTCAAATAAGTTGAATCATCAAGTATTATTTATCTTTTTGTGACTGGCTTATTTCAGCTGGAATAATGTCCTCAGTGTCACCCACAATGTAGCATGTATCAGAACTTCCTTCCTTTTTAATATACCAATTTGTGTAGATGCTACATTTTCCTTATGCAAATATCTATCAGTGGACACTGGAACTGATTTCATGCCTTAGCTCTTATGAATAACACTGCTATAATGTGAACCTGCATGTTCAAAGATATCTCAGGGATAATGCTTTCAATTCTTGTGTGTGCGTGTGTATGTCCTCCATGTTTTCAATTCTTTTAGGTATATACCTAGATGTGGGATGACTGAATCATAAGTAATTTTGTTTTAAATTTTAAAGGAATCACCAATACTGTACAATTTTACATTCCCTCAAACAATGCATAAGTGTGCCAGTTTCTCTACATCCTCACCAACACTTGTTATTTTCTGGGTAATTTTTTTTCTAGATATCTAATGGTTCTCCCATGTTAAATCCAAATGTAATATCTATGGTTTATTTTCATTGAGCATGAGGTCAATTGGTATAAGATACTAAAATAGCTAAATGTCAACCAACTTAGCAGTTTCATGCACTCATTTAATCAAGATAAATATGGCTGCATTGCACATAATTGTGAATTAAAGTTGACAGTTGTTACCCTAGCTCTAGAAACAGTAGAGTAGGCCTGCCTCCTCAAACCCACCTCCCTTCTTTTTTTCCTTCCCTTCCCTTCCCTTCCCTTCCCTTCCCTTCCCTTCCTCCTTTCCTTCCTTCCTTCCTTCCTTCCTTCCTTCCTTCCTTCCTTCCTTCTTTCTTTTTCTATTTTTGCGGTACTGGGGATTGAACCCAGGGGCATTCTACCTGTGAGCTACAGCCCAGCCCTATTTTATTTTTTATTTTGAAACAGGTTCTCACTAAGTTGCAGAGGGCCTCACTAAGTAACTGAGGCTGGCTGTGAACCTCCTGTCTCAGCCTCCCAAGTACTGGAATTACAAGCATGCGCCACCACACCCGGCTTCAAACCCACCTTTATTGCTAGAAAATATTTCTGTTTCTAGCCGGGCGTGGTGGCGCACGCTTGTAATCCCAGTACTTTGGGAGGCGGAGACCGGAGGATCCGGGTTCGCGGCTAGCCTCAGCTCTCTCTCTCTCTCTCTCTCTCTCTCTCTTTCTCTCTCTGTCTCTCTCTACTTAGTGAGGCCCTCCGCAACTTCATGAGACTCGGTTTCAAAATAAAGTATAAAAAATAGGGCCGGGGGTGTAGCGCAAAGGTAGAACGCCCCTGGGTTCAATCCCCAGTACCGCAAAAAAAAAAAAAAATATATATATATATTTCTGTTTCTAACTGGTCAAGATAGGATATGTGATTCACAAATGCA
>PVJS01051517.1:0-13948 GCA_004027185.1 Glis glis
AGAGAGAGAGAGAGAGAGAGAGAGAGCGCTGAGGCTGGCCGCGAACCCAGATCCTCCAGTCTCCGCCTCCCAAAGTACTGGGCTTACAAGCGTGCGCCACCACGCCTGGCATAATGTGAGTTTTGAAAAATTAGTAATATTTTTTGTACTTCAACATTTTCATCTATAAAAATAAAAGAAATAGAATTTATGCTAAACCCAGTTTAATTCTGGCAATGAATAATACCCATTTACTGATAACATAAAATAATTAGGACAGAGTACTATCATTTCACTAGCAAATATATTTCCACTAAAACTTTACTCAATTTTAATAAGAGTCAATATTTATAAGTTGTTTTGCTTCATTTGTAATGGTTATAAAAAACCAAAAAGTTAATTTCACTGTATATACATATTTTTCTTGCAAAGATATCTGATGGGATGGTGAAATTCTTTTTTTTTTTTTTTTTTTTTTTGCGGTGCTGGGGATTGAAACCAGGAGCATTCTAGCTCTGCGCTACACCCCTGGCCCTACTTTTTATACTTTATTTTGAAACCGGTCTCATGCAGTTGCGGAGGGCCTCACTAGGTAGAGAGAGAGAGAGAGACAGGGAGAGAGAGAGAGAGCTGAGGCTGGCCTCGAACCCAGATCCTCCGGTCTCCGCCTCCCAAAGTGCTGGGATTACAAGCTTGCGCCACCACGCCCGGCTGGGATAGTGAAATTCTAAACAGGAAGTAAGATGAAATACAAGTTGAAAGGAAACAAGGAATGCTACAAAATTTCTGAATTTTTAAAGGAGAACTTGTTCATGTATTTTTAAATGCTTAATGCAGGTATTTAGATTCATGGGGTGCACTTGAAAGAGGAATATAAATTTTCTTTTAAGTCATCAATATTTTAGTGATTTTAAAATTTATGATAAAAACATCAAAGATATCTAATCAAGTATGTGTGAAGATGCATATAGATTTCCAAGAGCCTTTTGAGGGTATATAAGCAATAAATCCTTTCTGGGAAATAGATGAAATAAAAAGATAAAAATAGATAAACACGGGACATCTCATTGTGTATCAGAAGAGCCCAGGTAAGAGCAGGTGCACATGCTGTCAGGTAATGCCAAGGGAACACTTCATAGCAGCCTCTGTAGCCAGTGTTCTTGGGCTTCTTAATTAAAATTTATCTTTTCCACTCTCACGGAGAGGTAGGTATGCATTAGAAAAGATACATTAGTGACACGTCATTTAGTACCATTAAAAATATAGTATTACAAAAGGAGTAATTTTCATGAGTTTCCAACCAAACTTACATTTCTATTTTTCTTAAAATAATAACAAGTAGCTAGCTTTTATTAAAAGTCTACTATTTTCTAGGGCAGTGATTCTCCTGAGAAATTGTTATAAATGCAAATTCGTATACCCCAAGCCTATTGAATTCAAAACTCTGGGCACAGGGCCCAGGAAACCGGATGATTTGAAAGCGTGCCAAAGAAGATGAGATTTACAAAACATCTGGCAGGGCGCTTGAACGTAGTAGGCATTTAATAAAAACTAGCTGCTATTATGGTTTAATAAATAGTTCATTGTAGCTCCTAAGAAGTTTTCTAGTTAATTCTAGCTTCTTGGAAGAAAAAGTTCTATGTGTTCAATTATTCATAAGATATAATGGCTTAACATATTTAAAATCTACTCAAAAAAATTTCTTCTCCCAACTTCTTTGTTTCTATCACTGGAAAAAATAAATCTATAAACCTCTGTGGTTTCAGCCCCAAACTGCCCTGTCGAAAGACCACACTGGGTGATCCCAGCTGCCGGTCTGCCTGGCATATCTTTTTAGCTGCTCCTGGATCTGAAATTCTCCCCACCAAAGTCAGTTTATTGAGTTAACATAACAAACTGCCTCCACAAATCTTTTGTTAAAATTCACATTGGAGCCTGACGTGGTGGTGCAGGCCTGTAATCGCAGTATTTGGGAGGTTGAGACAGGAGGATCACAGGTTGGAGGACAGCTTCAGCAACAAAGCTAGGCTTTCAGCAACCGAGGGAGACTCTATTTCAAAACAGAAAAGGGCTGGAGGATGTATCTTGGAAGTAGAATCCCCCTGGGTTCAATCCCCAGTACCACAAAAACAAAATAAAATAAAAAATTCACATACGTTGCCTATAGAAGACATTTGTTAAAGTAAAATCATACTACGTGTTCATAGTGACTAGAGCCCACCCAGAAGACCCCTCGAAGTCTTGTTTATTGTGGCTCCTGGAGGAGATCATGGCGGGGGTGGCAAGCGCGTTTGCCCAGAAGGGGCCGCGGAGCAGGGTCTCCAGTGCAGGAGGCTGCGCCTGTCCCTCACTAGGCTGAGCCCGCCCCATACTTGCAGGGTCCTTGTGGAGTGGGTATCTCAGGACAAGAAATTGGCCCAAGTTCACAGACCCCGGGGAGATAGGACTTTGTTCCCACATCAGGACACTTAGAGAGAAGCAGGCCGCTCCCCTTTTGTGCCCTTGTCCTAGAGAACTGGAGGCAACAAAAACACTACCTAGTTGGCAGTCCGGCTTGCATCCCGCCGAGCAATGCCCTGCCTTACGTTCTAGAACCTCTGACAGGCCTTCTGCCTCCACTCTCAGCCTGCTCCCACATTTCCTGCTTATGCTGTCTTGGAAAACAATATTTTCAACAGTTTGCAATTTTACAATGCCTTTTTTCTTAGTTTTTCACCATTTTTGTGCAGAGATTGTCTCGATTCAGTAATCCCAAGAATTCCTTAGTGGCTTCTTTAACTGCAGATTCCCAGTCTGTTTCCTTGGGTGCTGACTTAGTTGATCTGGGATGGGGCCCATGGATCTGAATTTTGACAACCTCTGCCCACGTCATTGGAATATTCCAGGTCTAAAAACCATCCTCTGAGAAATATTGCCTGCTTGTGCATTAAATCCATAGTTAGTGTGTCATTTAAAGTGCTCCAAAATTTGGTTCATCATATCTGCTCCACCCTTATTTAACAAAGAGCAAATCTTGGCAGATCTTAGACTTAATATGAACTGAGAAAATGAGATTATATGTGTTTATTTCAGAGCGTGCTATGTTGAGCATAGATGAATGACCTAAATAAAAATGTCCAAAAGAGAGCTGGGTGTGGTGGTGCACACCTGTAATCTCAGTACTTGGGAAGCTAAAAAAGGAGGACCACAGGTTCCAGGCCAGTCTTAGCAATTTTAATGAGCCCCTCAGCAACCTAATGAGACCCTGTTTCAAAGGGCTGGGGGTGTAGCTCAGAGGTCGAATGCCCCTGGGTTGGATAATTACCATTTCTTGGACTTCGTTATGTATTTATATAAATACATAAGGATTTAGGTTTGTCTGTTTTTAATTGAGCTATAAATCTGTGATTATTTCAAAAGTCAGGGTCACCTTTATCTGATTGGAATGCTTGGTCAGTGCTGAAGAAGGTTGGTATGTTGTCCTCATGTGGCACCCTACAAGGAGGGAGGTGCAAACCTTCTTTCTATTGATTAAATACCTGCATTTATGGGATAAGTATCCCCTATCCACAATGCTTACAGCCAGAATTATTCCAGATTTCTGCTTTTTTTTTTTGGATTTTGGAATATTGGTGTAGACTTTTCCAGCTGAGCATCCCTATTCTGATGTCCAGCCTGCTTCAACAAGCATAGTCTTTTGTTTCTATGCCACCTAGCTTTTCTTTCATTAACTGTTTGACAGTCACCTTTGATTGAAACTGTGCCATTGATCAAATATCATGCCTTGAAGTAAAAGAACAATTTACCTAATTGTCTCAAAACCCAGGCAGAGCCCTGTGGAAGCTCTCTTGGGGTTAGTTTGTAGGAATCATGCTTCAGTTGTAATAACAGTGATATTATTCTTATGTTTTACAAAAAAAGAAGAATGCCCCTGGGTTCAATCCCCACTAACACAAACACTCATACACACACACACACACACACACACACACACACACACACAAAGTCAAAAAGCATGTATCTCTCAGAATTATTCTGTTTCTCTTGGGGGGAGGAGCAGCAAACAAGAAACTAGAATGAAGAAAGATGACAGTACCAAAGTGTGGCCCCTGAAATATGAGCAACTTCTTCATATAAAGGACCACGATTTTACAATGAGACCTGGATTTGGAGGTGAGTGTTATCTTTACAAAACTCATGTTAAAACCCATTGTACTGTCGAAATGGAGTTGAAAAGTTGAAGCAAACATAAGACCAAAGCACAAGTAGAGATAATCAGTTTAAGCTGGGTGCGGTGACACACACCTATAATCCTAGTACTTAGGAGGCTGAGACAGGAGGATCTCAGCTTTGAGTCCCACCTCAGCAATTTAGTGAGACCATGTTTCAAAATAAAAACTGAAAAGGGCTGAGGGTGCAGCTCTGAGGTAGAACACCCCTGGGTTCAATCCCCAGTACCAAGAAGAAAAAGAAAAAAAAAGACAAAATCAGTTAAAAAAAACTTTTACAATTAGCTTCTTTTGAATGAGAAAAAATGAAAATTTATCATTTTAAATTGACCCCAAAACTAATTTTTCTACTATCACACTGTTGTAAATAAAATGTATTCAATAAATAGTGCATGGATACATCCTCCCTATACACCAACTTACTGCTTCAACTACAATCTGCAAATTGAGTTACATGATGTTAATTATGAAATCTTGTTGAATATTCTTATGAGCTGAAATGTCTGGCTTAATAACTACAGTATGTCAAAAGCCATGGGTCCCTATGAACCAACTCTGCTGAGCTGTTATCATTTTTAGCAATTAAAAGTGATTTTAAAAGGCACTGTGCTAAGCCCTTTAATGCACTTACTCCACCTTCGCAGGGACCCTATGAAATAGGCACTATCGTGTGACCCTTGATAACCCAGATGCAGGGGTCGGTGGGGAGGTGAAGGCAGTAGGGAGGTGTGTACATGCCGCACAGCCTCTTCCCTTCAGATTCTTCACCCTCGCTGAGGGTAGCAGGCTTTCCAGCAATGCACAGGGTGCAGTGAAACCTGTCACACTGAACTCTCACCCAAAGTCTCCCGCTCCCACAACTCCTAAACTGATAACTTTTCAGAATCCTGGAAAGGAAATGTATAGATGAGGGAAGTATGGATGGGGCGAGAAGCACGATCCTCTTGCGGTAGAACAGGCGCACGTTTTTATGAATAATTCATAATTCAACCATTCAGCATGGGCTGGGGGAAACTTAGTACTCTTGTTATATTGTGGTTACTACCAAGGAACAGGAGTGTAGATGCCGGAGACAAATAATTTGTTAACAGGAAAAATAAACAGCTATGTCAGGTAGTAACAACTATGTCAGGTTCAGGGCTGACTCTGTTTGTCGTGTCTTTGTTTGCTTGTTTGTTTGTTTGTTCTTGGTTTCCTGGAATCCACTGGGTTGCAATTCTCCACTTTTTCTCAGATATATTATCCTTACCACAATTCTAAAGATGCTTGAGCCCTCTACCATTCTCAATAGGCTGTTTCTTACCCCAGCAATTTTTTCCCAAAGTCTGGATAATATACTCTAAAACGACTATGCAGGTATTCTGTACTTTGGTCTCCATGATTCTGTGAAAAGTTTGTAAAAGTTTTGCCCTTATCGCCATTTAGGGGTGAGGAACCTTCAAGTTAAACTTGCCGGGCGATGAGCCTCATGGGCCACGAGGTGGCGCCAGTCGCACAGGAATGGTTTGAACTGTTTTAGGCGCTGCAGTTGGAAGCTCAACTTTGATGTACTTCTTTCAACACCAATTCCGAAAGGTGCCCTAATTCCTAGCAGGCTAGGCTCCTCAATTAAATTACTTTCTATCCTAGAAGAGTTTCCGTAGTGATTATTTGAGGCTGTTGAAAACCAGATAGAGAGAGAAAAATGACTGTTCTTGAATATGGACCTTGACATAAGCAGCCCACGGTCCTCGGGTCATGCAAGGTGGGCCACGGGTCAGCAATACAATCGCCCTGTGGTCAGTACAAGTGCAGAAGCTCAGGCCCCAACTCAGTCAGGCCTTCTGCATCAAATCCGCATTGAAACAGAATCCCTACCTTCCACATCTTGAGAAACAACGGTGCTGCAGATTACAAAGCCCCTACCCTCCTCTATTATCTTCAAATATTTGTGCCTAGCTTGGCCTGGTGGCACACACCTGTAATCCCAGTACTTGGGAAGCTGAGACAGGAGAATGGAAGGTTGGAGGCCAGCCACAGCAATTTAGGGAGGCTCTCAACAACCTAGCAAGACCCTGTTTCAAAATAAAAAATAAGCCGGGCATAGTGGCACACACCTGTAATCCCAATACTTTGGGAGGCTGAAACAGGAGGATCGCAGGTTCAAAGACAGCCTCAGAAATATAGTGAGACTCTCAGCAACCTAAAGAGATCCTGTTTCAAAACAAAAAATAAAAAGGGCTGGGGGTGTAGATCGAAGGTAGAATGCCGGTGGGTTCAGTCTCTAGTACCACTAAATAAATAAGTAAATTATAAGGACTTGGGATGTAGTCACAATGAAGTTCAGAGATAGAATGTGTATATATATATATGTAATATATAATAATATATTAATATAGTATATATAATATATAATGTATATTATATATTGTATATTGTATATATGTGTATATATTCTATATATATACATATATATATACACAGACATTTTTATCTCTTCATCTCTATCCCCTGTATCATCCCCAGCTACCCATAAAAAACATAAAATTAACCCCTAAATTTCAACTTTGATCTGTTAGAGATCTATGTTAAGATTTTTTAAGTGATAATGCATTTTTTAAATAATTTTCTTTTCAGGGGCCACTATGTGAGATTATTAAAAATGCAATTGAAATCTGCTACTTAGTGACAGGTGACAAATCATCTCACAATTAAGAAATGTTTCTGACAATCATAGACAGGGGCTAAATGGTGTTTATTCAAATGGCCTGTGTGTTCAGTCATTTCAGACAGAAAAAAATCCATAAGTTCAGTCGGAAGCTCTGTGAAATATAGTCCTTAATCTTCTCTTGCCCATCTTATCAGAACAGCTTCTTATACGAGTGACCCATTTCTCTGTTCTCCACGGCTGACTTCCATGGAGAAATCAGACTACAGGATATAAAAGACGAGTTTTAATTTATCTTCTCTTTCTTTCTACTTGTCCATAACACAAACACATGAACATCTTTCCTCTTGAGCTAAATGTAACTTCAGCACTTCTCTTGCTTTAATGTGTTTTCCTAATTAGCTTTAACATTAAAACCAGCTGCTACTGCAGTGTTTTTTACTTTTATAAAGCATTAGAAGATTAATTGACTCATTATGTGGAAACAGGAGGATATAAATTTAGGGGAGCTTTTTGTTTAACTTGGGTTATAAATTGCAGCTCATTTTCTTTATTTATGTTTTCCCTACCCATTACTTCGCCCATAACTAAGGGCTTTTTGTTTTAGTCTTATAGATGATAATTTCTTTGTTTCTTCAAAGTGAAATCAATTCAACATCCAGATACTGGCCACTGAGTTGAGACAAAAGCTAACGTTAGGAAAGCTGTGTATACAGTCTGTGCTTGTCAAATAAGAGGACTGAGAATCAGAAGGACCTGGTTATATCCCTATCATTAACTAGTTTTAGATTCCAGGCAAGTGTTGCATAGTCCTCCCTGAGTCTAAGTTCCCTCATACGTCAATCAGGTGGAGCTAATATCGGCTCTACATCGCTAACAGAGTGGCTGCAATGATGACATGAGACGATGCATTATATAAGGTATTTTAAAGGCACTATCCAATTAAGATGTATGACTTTTTAAAATATACTTTTATTGGTGCATTATAATCACATATCATAAGGAAGTTCAGAGTGATAGAGACTACATGTACACAGCACTTGGTGAACTTCCCCCTGGCTCCCTCCCCACTCCCGCTCCCTCCCATTCCCGCATTCTCCATACATGAAACTGAGATTGGCATTGATAATTTCGTGTATGTACATACTGTCAATTGAAGTGTTTCCTTCATCAAGTCTACCCCCCCCACACACATACACATCCCTCCTCTAGATCCCCTCTGTCATTCCACTGGGGTTTCTCTTCCTTTATCTATGGTCCTTCTTGTATCCCAATTTCTCCCTAGCTTCCACATCTGAGAGAAAACCTAACTTTTATTTAAACCTCATTATTCTAGCCTGTATTAAAAAATTGGTGCTATATCTTTATGTATATAAAAATATTTACAAATATGTGTATTACTACCTAGTTAGTGATCCTAAGCAATTAATACCATTATCAGAAAGGTTAATATTTATTTAATTTTACTATATTTTAAATATTTTATATACAGAATTAATAAATATTTATAAAATTATTTATGCAGTTGCCATTGTTACTGAGCCAATAGATAGTGAAACTGGTGGTTAAGACATTTGAACAGGGTTCGGCTAAGGACTCGGCAGGCGGGCACTCTTTCATGTAGTCTCCCAACAATAAGGCATATAAGGTAAATCTCTATTTCCCCCATTTTACAGATTATCAAACTAAAGTATGAGGAGTTAAGTGATTTATAAAAGTTTTGCTTTTACTCAGGATTCTATGGGTACAAATTTCTTGGTTTTAACACATCTGTTTTATTGCCACTTTCTCTCTGTGACCCAGCTCCTTGACTGTAAAAGGAATGATATTTGGAGCTTTGATACAGACCCAAAATTCTATGGTTCTGCATCTTGTCTTCACAATCCCCTCACCCTCCACTTTGCCCCCAAGAATGCCAGAGCCTGATTCTTGGACCCAGAAGTGAGGTGCTCTAGGACGTGGATCTCAAAGGAGATGGAAATGAGGGCAGACACTTTCCTTGGAAATAGAAGAGCCCTTGCCCATATGAACAGTATGAATCTGGATGGAGGAAAGAAGAGATCTAAGAGATTTCAGGAACCTCATCTTTTCACCCTGCACAAGAGTCAACTCAAGATGGATCAAACACCTGGAAATCAGACCAGAGACTTTGCAATTAAGATTACTAGAAGAGGGCATAGAACAACACTCCAACATACAGGCACTGGTAGGAACTTCCTCAATAAGACCCCCAAGGCACAAGAAATTAAAATGAGGATTAATAAATGGGATTGCATTAAATTAAAAAACTTCTGTGCAGCAAACCATCAAGAACCTTAAGAGAGAGCTGAAAGAATGGGAGATTTTTGCCAGTGACTCCTTCAATAGAAGACTAATATCTAGAATATGCAAAGAACTTTAAAAACTTTACACCAAAAAAACAACCCAATCAGAAAATGGGCAAGTGAACTAAATAGACACTTCACAAAAGAAGAAATACAAATGGCCAATACATGTATGAAAAATATTCACTATCACTATCAATCAGATAGATACAAATCAAAACTATACTGAGATTTCACCTAGCCCCAATTAAAATGGCAATCATTAAAAATAACAAACAATAGAGCTGGTCATGGTGGCACATGCTTGTAATCCCAGTACTTGGGAGGCTGAGACCAGAGGATCGCAGGTTCACGGCCACCCTCACCTACTTAGTGAGGCCTTCCGCAACTTAGTGAGACCCTGTTTCAAAATAAAGAATAAAAAATAGAGCTGGGGGTGTAGCTTGAAGGTAGAATGCCCCTCCAATCAATTCCCAGTACCGCAAAAAAAAAAATACAAACATAATAAATGCTGGTGAGGATGTGGGGAAATAGAATAGGAACTCTGTCTGATACATTGTTGGTGAGATTGCAAATTAGTGCAGCCATTTTGGAGATCAGCATAGAGGTTCCTCAAAAGACCAGGAATGGAACCACCATATGACCCAGCTACACACTCCTGGGTATCTTACCGACAATTATAGTAATACATGCATGTCTGTGTTTAGAGCTGCACAATTGGCAATAGCATAGGTGTACATAGGTGTACATCAACAGATGAATGGATTACAAAATTGCAGTTAATTTGAGAGTGGTGGCTATGGTGTGTGTATGTGGTACTGAGGATTGAACCCAGGGGCTATTATCATTTTCCCCTCAGATAGGAAGTAGTAAAGTCCATTGTTAGGAAACCAGGAACTATCATCATCTCAGTCTAGTCTGGATTCTTGTGCTGTTATTCAGGCTTTCTGGGCCCATCAACCTGACAGGGGGGAGGGGCCCCAACTGCAAACAAGTCTCAGCAATTCTCTGTTTGAAATTGCTCAATTCTGGCTTGTGGTATATTCTTATCAAATGTATTTCTGAGGATATCTGCTTCCCTGTTGTTTCTGATGACTTGTGAAGGGACACTTCAGAATCTGTGGCATCCGTGAGTAGCACTGCAGGACCACGTGTGTGCATCTAGTCACACAAGTGAAAAAGGCTGTTTTTTGTTTGTTTGTTTGTTTGTCCCTTTGTTAGCAGGAGAGAAAATATTTCAACATTGCCCAGAGTCAAGTACTTTATAACCTTCCCTGACTGTAAGATATATCCATTACCGCATATAATACATTCTACATACCCTTAGATATGTTTTCAAAGCAGTGTTTCTATTGAAATCGCTGCTAGCTTAAAAAAAACTAAAATGAAAAATAAAACTGAATATACTACTTCTATAGTATAGAAGAAAATATTGAGGTATTCCCAAGCAAATGAGTAATAATTATTGGAATAGTGTCTATTTTCATATGTGCTTTTATTATCACTATTGGATGTATAATATCTGATTCAATACATAATGGAAGAATATTTGGTTTAAAAATACTTGAAAAGTAATTCATTTGTAATCTATGAAAAAATTATCTTTCTCTGTTTTGAAGGTTTCCAAAATGATTGTCAGAGATTTCTCAACATTTTATCCATTGTCCTTTCTGTAGGGTCCCCAGTGCCAGTAGGTATAGATGTCCAGGTTGAAAGCATTGACAGCATTTCAGAGGTTAACATGGTAAGTTTCTCCATGAAATATTGGTCTTTTTCTGAAAAGATAAACTCAATAGGGGCAAAAGCATTGATGTTTTAATAAATCATTTTAGTTATATATAGTCATGTATGTTATATGTAATTTTATTTATCTATGTCTAAAATCATTTTAGCTATATAGTTATATATGTAAACATATATGTATGTTTAGGTATGTAGTAATATAGGTCATATATGTTACTTTGCTTAATAATAGAGTTGCCGTTGCTTTACTCTACTATTCACTTCTTTCCACCTTTGATTATGATTCCCATTCCTTTCCTAGTCTCCTTTTTTTTTCTCTGGCGGTTTTTCAGCAGTGGAGCACTGCAGAACACCATGATATATTAGCCATATAATATGGACTGGGAGCAATTTTACAGGAAGAACAATCATAATGTATGTGAAATATGAAATAATGACCATGAGACCTTACCCATAAAATGACAAATCACTGAACCAAGCTTTCATAGACTGCTTCCAAAAGTTTCAATTGATATTAATTTTGTTGATCTATAAACAACTGGTAGCAGAAGACAAAGGATCTTTTGATTCATAGGACTAAAAATTTAATTTAGAAAATGTTGTCTAGCCGGGCGTGGTGGCGCACACTTGTAATCCCAGTACTTTGGGAGGCGGAGACCGGAGGATCCGGGTTCGTGGCCAGACTCAGCTCTCTCTCTCTCTCTCTCTCTCTCTCTGTCTCTCTCTGTCTCTCTCTGTCTCTCTCTCCTTAGTGAGGCCCTCCGCAACTTCATGAGACCTGGTTTCAAAATAAAGTATAAAAAATAGGGCTGGGGGCGTAGCGCGGAGGTAGAATGCCCCTGGGTTCAATCCCCAGTACCGCAAAAAAAAAAGAAAATGTTGTCTATTTCCTCACATCTTCCAAAAATACAAGAGGTTGCTATTATTTTATTTTGTAATGAAACATCTATATTTTCTGGGTATATTATTTACCAATCACTGTCCATAAAACTTGAAACTGGTCACTGGTTATTATCATTGACCTTCCTTTTAGCCTTTTCCTGTTTCCTATGACATTTTGTTAATTTTGTCTTTTCTACCTTTTTCCCCTCTCTTAACCTGGTTTTATCATTTTAGCCATTCTTATATTTTAATATCCTCTCCCATAAGTTTTCCATTTTATTTCCCCTATCGCCAATTTATAAACACTTTCCTCATTTACATAATTACAAGAGCCATTTTCATTTAAATAATGTTCAGGGTTTTGCAGGACTTTACTCTAAGAATAGTTAATATTGTGGCTAGCTTCTATGCACAAGTATTTATATACTTGGTTTCCGATATATTTCTTTTTACCTATTGTCTTCTAATTTGTTAATGTAGTCTCTGAGTTTTGTTTATGGTTTCAAATTTTCAATTTCCTTTTCCTTGTTCTTACCTAAGTGCTGCATATCCTACCTGAATCACGCTTTCCATCTCCTTTTATTCTCCTCAGTTCTGCTATCTTTTCTCTCATCTCCTTTAGATGTATTCCATTTTTCCACCACATGCAAGTGTTATTGACAAGGGCTCTATCATGTACCCTAGTACCCAGTATGATGCTGCTTAACAATGTGTTTTGCATATCATTTGTACTTTAGTTTTGACTGCCCACACACACACCTAAAGTATTAAGCGAGTTCATCGTGAATGCCTTTAGATGGGGCATCCTCTCATCTGAGCTCTCTCATTGGCCTGAACCCAGGCCTTGCTTTTCTCTAGACCCGGCTGCTCCTTTCATCGACATTACCCAACTAGACCTTGGAGACATTTGAGATGGCAGCCGGATGCTTACTGTCCTTCCTTTTCTACTGTAAATATGGCAGCCTGCATTTGTTTTTGTCCTTGTTTGGGGCATTTTTTTAACTGATACATGAAAATTGTACATATTTATGTAGTACGATGTGATGTACATGTACACATTATATGCTATTCAAATTGGGTAAACATACCTGTCTCCTTGAATATTTGTCATTTATTCAAAATCCGTTCTAGTTTTTTTTTTAAATGCAGTACATTACCATTATCTGTGTTCACCTTACTGTGTAATACCAAACCAGAACTTTTTGCTCCTAATAAACTGTCTGTCCCCATGCCTCCCCTCAGCCTCTATAACCACCATTCTACTCTCAACTTGTAAGAGATCTACTTTTCTAAATTCCACCTAAGAATGAGATCATGTGGCACTCTTCTTTCAATAACACCAAGGAGTGCCTCTTCCATGAATAGGGAAAAGTTAAATCACTTTCTTTTTAAATTTTATTTTCCTTTTGAAAGACTCAGCTTATTATTTATCTAATCTATTCATTAAATAGACATTTTTATGTATATTAATCCTTGAACTTCCTTCCCTTTTCTGGGATCTTTTACACATGTGTTCTTATGAAATTTGTGGAAGTTGCTTTTAGATACTTTTTGAAATAAAACTAGTATAAAAACTAACATATAAGATTATTTTAATAGAATTAAGTTTTAAGATTTAGATTCTGTATGTTATTTTTAATATGCAAATACCACAATTAAAGATAAAAGTGTAAGAGAGAGAGAGAAAGCAAACAAAGCAGAGATCTCTTAGGGGAGCTGGTCCAAAAAATTATAAATTGCTAAGATCAAATAATCTTTTCATGTGTATACTTAATTAATATTTTTATTTATAGTGACTCCTCCAAAGAACTAACTGGATAAAATTTCAGGACACATACAGCTTCTTGAAAGCTCTAAACAACATTGTCTTTGACTCATTACACCAGTTTCAGTCTGGAAATTGTTAAGCTAATGGTCTGTCTAGTCTTTTTTTGTGTGCTTTTATTGGTGCATTATAGTCTCATATCACAATGAAATTCAAGTTGACCATAACATACATGCACACAGCACTTGGTGCACCCCCTTACCTCCCCTCCCCCCCACACAGAGTACTGAGATTGACGTTGGTATATTCTCATGTGTACACATAGTCAATGGTAGTAATTCCATTAATGAACTTCACTCTTCCCCTTCCCCTTCCCTGACTCTACTGAGGCTTCTCCACT
>PVJS01051518.1:0-13947 GCA_004027185.1 Glis glis
CTCCCTCTCTCTCTCTCTCTCTCTCTCTCTCTCTCTCTCTCTACTTAGTGAGGCTCTCCGCAACTTCGTGAGACCTGGTTTCAAAATAGAGTATAAAAAATAGGGCCGGGGGTATAGCGCGAAGGTAGAATGCCCCTGGGTTCAATCCCCAGTCCGCAAAAAAAAAAATAAATAAATAAATAAAGATCAACAATGAACAATATAAAATTTGCTTCTAACTCTAAAGTAATATAAATCACAATCTCGCTCCTATATGTCTTTGTCACACTAACCACATACTTTCATAGAAAACGTACTTTCATTATTAATGAGAATCAACCTTGTTGACCACACCAAATGCTGACAAGGATGTGGAGCAATGGGAACTCTAATTCACTGCTAATAGAAATACAAAATGGCACAGCCATTGTTAAAGAGATTTTTGTAGTTTCTACAAAACTAAACACTCTTACCATACAATCTAGCAATTCTGTTCTTTAGTATTTACCCAAAGGAGTTGAAACTTAAGGTCACACAAAAACCTACACACAGATATTTATAGCAGCTTTATTCATAATAGTTCAAAATGGAAACAATCAGGAGGGAACTGTATCATAAATGACTCGGGTAAACATGATGTGTCAATGTATGTTCATCAATGTAAAAAATGTACTACTCTGAGGGGGGATGTTGATAATGGGGAAACTATGCCCGTGTGACGCAGGGGGCATATAAACATCTATGTACCTTCCTCTCAATTGTACCGTGAACCTAAAACTGCTCTAAAAATTTATTTTCAAAAATCAAGAAATAACCTGCCTCAGCGCAGTAGGCAGCACGTCAGTCTCATAATCTGAAAGTCCTAAGTTAAAAAATCAAGAAATAAAAAAGATAACCATTCCTATTCAAGATTTTTTAACTTTGTTCTACTATGTTATAGATCCAGTTATGAGAATGTGGACATTTCTGGGTACAAGGAACTAGAAAAATAAATGTCTTTATTTAGAGGGGACAGAACCTATTTAGAATACTGATAATTATGCTTTCTAGATACAGTCTGACAAGATTTAAGAACTCAACATTAGCTGAAAAGGGAAGGATCATTAGACTGTATGTGCCTTAAGGAAGGGAATTCCAGATAGTTTAGCAAATATATGTTCAAAGACAGATATTTTCTTTACCTTTGACATCTTCATTATTAAGTGTAGGAGAGTAATATATTAGCAGATCATGTCATTAATTTCATTTCCCTCTACTTGTCTGTAAATGTTTATACTTATCTTTAGCATCCCAGAGTTTCACTACTTTAGGTTTGCTTTTCCTACTTGGGATTTACCATTTTTAAATCTCAAGGTTCACATTGTGAATGAAATTCATTAAGAAAAAAAGTCTCTAAGTATTACTTCTGCCTATTTTCTCCTCCTGAAAGTCTATAGAATACAAAATCCTCTCACTGTGGCATCCAGATTACTGACCTATATTTCTCATTTCTCATCTATATTGTTCAGTACTGCATTTTGGGTAATTTCTTTATTACCACCTTCAAGTTCACTAATAGTGTCACTGGATGTATTTAATTTGCTGTTTAATCCATTCAACAACTTTTGACCTCCAAAGATTATATTTCTCTTCTTAAAAATTCTCTAGTCTTAGCTT
Source organism: Glis glis (assembly GCA_004027185.1). Classification (NCBI taxonomy): domain Eukaryota; kingdom Metazoa; phylum Chordata; class Mammalia; order Rodentia; family Gliridae; genus Glis; species Glis glis. The sequence goes on from PVJS01051518.1 coordinate 1,636, forward strand.
GGTGTGGTTGTGCATGCCTGTAATTGTAGTACTTAGGAGGTTGAGACAGGAGGATCACAGGTTTGTGGCCAGCCTCAGCAATTTAGGCCCTCTGCAACTTAGTGAGACACAAAAAATAAAAACAGGTCTGGGAGTGTACCTAAGAGGTAGAATGACCCTGGATTCAATCCCCCCACCACCACATATACAAAATATATATATGTATCTAGTCATTACTGCTACCTCATGCCTATCTCTTATTTTCAACTTCACCTTTTACTTCTTTCATCATTCTAAACATAGTCATTTCATACTCTGTTTCCAATAATGATAGTATCTGATCTTCTAGATGTTTAACTCTGCCACTGGAGATTTCTGCTCAGTCTAATAATGGAATATTTCTTCAAGTATATTGTAATTGGGGGTTGTGAGTTTACATTTCACAAGGCTTTCTTTTTCAAATACATTGCCAAAGTTAAGAATATATACCACAACAAATATTTATATTTACTACTGGCTATAAAGAGATATAACCAAGTTATCCAGGATCATATTTTAACTTATTGGCTTTATCAAGTCCCTATGATAGTCCCTAGTTCATGCAGGAAATTAAACCTGAGAGAAGACAGAACTGTGGTTACAAATTCCCCAGAAAGGTACCCTCCCCCTTCCCAAGAAAAGCCAACACGAAAGAACTTCTTTAATTAATAGGTGACTGGAAAAGATTTTTAAAACACTCTACATTTGAAGTTATCAGATTATGGAAGTAGGACATCATTTTCAATTCCTCCCTTTTTGTCATCATATATATATATATATATATATATATATATATATATATACTTTTATTGGTGCATTGCAGCCTCACATTATAACGCAGTTCAGAGTGATAGGGACATACATGCGCACAGCACTTAAGGAGCTTCCCTCCTGGTTCCCTCTCCACTCCCTTCCCTTCCCCATACATGATATTAAGACTGGCATTGGTAGTTTCACATATGTACATAACATCAGTGGAATTGTTTCCTCCCTTCTTGTCTTCACCTCCTTTTGGTGAATAAAAGGAGGTTGGTTTGGTTTGGTATGGTATGGTTTGGTTTGGTTACTGAGGTTGCCATAGGCCCATTAGGACAGCCAAAGCATCAATACCTAACTTCTTATTTTCAGTTTCCTGTTCTTGTTTTGTTTTTAACGTTTTAGAAGTCATGCTATAGGTTTCTTTTTTTTTTTTTTTTTTTTTGGTACTGGGGATTGAACCCAGAAGCATTCTATCTCCAAGCTCCACCCCCAGCCCAATTTTATATCTTATTTAGAAACAGGGTCTCATTAGGTTGCTGAGAGCCTCACTAAGATGCCGAGGCTGGCTTTGAACCTGTGATTCTCCTGTCTCAGCCTCCCAAGTACTGGGATTACAAGCATGCGCCACCACGCCCAGCTCATGCTATAGGTTTCTTAAGTGAAAGGAACTTTAAAACTCTTTTATTTCCCCCTAGCCACTAGAACCATAATGCCAGGTGAAGAATGATAATAATGGCTAATGATAACAATAACAAAGTGATACAATATTAGAATTTCATTATATATGAAATAAATAATAAATAATATTCAAGGGCTAGTTGTTATTACTTAGTATTATCCACATATATAAACTTAAAAAATATAGCACATGGCATGAGATATGAAAATAACCTCAGGGGGAAAAAACAAAATGCCTACTCCTTGGATTAGGTACTTGTATATATAACATATAAGGGAAGAAAGTATATGAAACTAACTTTACAGTAATAGCCTTTGAAAGAAGTATCTTTAAAAGGACTACATGCAAAAGTAGTATTAAATTCCATATTTTGACAGTACAAAGGGGAGTCAGGAGAGAGAAAACCATTACTTTAAGGGCCCTAAATTTAAAAAAAAAAACTAAGTAGGTATTAGAGAAAAAATAAAATGAAATCTTTTTAAGTACTATACAGGAAGCCTAAAGTGTTTTTAAAAACACCTTCTTATAAACATAATGAGGGAAATAATAGCAAAGGTTTTTCATCATTTTAACATGGACAAAGCTTCTAAATGACTAGCTAAAAAGAATGAAAGAAGGCGTGATAACAAGCAGAGCTATCTTTGTCGTTCATTCGTTTATTTATTTATTTATTTATTCATTCATTCATTTATTTATTTATTGCACTGGGGATTGAACTTAGGGGCATTCTACCTCTGGGCTACACCCCCAGCCCTATTTTATTTTTATTTGGAAACAGGGTCTCGCTAGGTTGATGAGAGTCTCACTACTTGCTGAAGCTATCCTCGTGGTATCTTCATATATGGACATAGCATTATTTGAACCATGCTGAAGGTATCACAATACCTGATTTAAAATTATACTACGGGAATATAGTAACAAAAACAGAATGGTATTGAGATAAAGACAGATATATAGACCAATGGAATAGAAGATACAGAGACAAATCCTCACACTTACAGCCAATTAATTTTTTTAAGTGTTGCCAATTCTGGTTTTATTTTTTTAACATGCTTTTATTGGTGCATTGTAGTCTTACATCACAATGAATATCAATTTGATGTTAACATACATGCACACAGCTCTCAGTGTCCCCCCCACCACTCCTCCCCATATGAAATACGGAGAATCATGTTGGTATATTCTCATATGTACACATTGTTTATGATAGTAATTCCATTGATTCACTTCTTTCTTGCCCTTCCCCTTCCCTTGTACCACTTCTCTTGCTCCACTGAGGGGTCTCCATTATCATCTGGAGTCCCTTTTGTGTCCCCACTACTCCCTAGGTTGCGCATATTAATGAAAACATATTTCCCTTCTTTTTTTGTGATTGGCTAATCTCACTTAACAGAATGTTCTCCAGATCCTTCCATTTTCTTGTAAATGATGTTATTTTGTTCTTCTTTATTGCTGAGTAGAATTCCATTGTGTGTATTCCCCATAATTTTGTAATCCATTCATCTGTTGATGGACACCTAGGTTGGTTCCATAATTTCAGCCAATTAATTGTTGACAAAGGAATCAAAAACATATACTGGAAGAAAGACAGCCCTTTCAACAAATGGTACTGGAAAAACTGGATATCCATATGTACAAGAATAAAATTAGACCCCTATCTCTTACCCTTAACAAAAGTCAACCTGAGATGGATCAAATATCTAAAATTAAAACAGAAATGTTGCATTTACTAGAAGAAAACTTAGAACCAACTTTCTTCACATAGGCACTGGCACAGACTTCCTCAGTAAAACCCCCAAAAGTTCAAGAAATACAAAGTTCAAGAAAGAAAACCAAGAATCAATAAATGGGATGACATCAAATTAGAAAGCTTCTTCAGAGCAAAGGAAAGAATCAAGAATCAGAAGATAGATCTTACATAATGGGGAAAAAATCTTTTCCAGCTACTCCTCCAATAGAGGATTAATATCTCAAATATTTGCCAGGAGTAGCTCAAAAAAACTTAGCATAAAAAAAGCCAACCAAAAGATGGGCAATTGAACTGAACAGACAAAAGAAGAAATACAAATGGCCAACAAATATGTGAAAAAATGTTCAACAGCATTAGCAATCAGGAAAATGCAAATCAAAACTACACTGTGATTCCATCTACCTCCAATTAGAATGGCAATTATCAAGAATACAAATAATAATAAATGCTGAGGACGAGGAGAAATAGAAACTCTTATACACTGCTGATAGAATTGCAAATTAATACAACACTATGGGGATCAGTATGGAGGCTCCTCAAAAGACTAAAAATGGAATCACCATATGATCCAGCTATATAACTCCTCAGTATCTCTCCAAAATAATTAAAGGCAAAATATGATAGTGATACATGCCATGTTTATAGCAGCACAATTCACAATAGTCAAATTATGGAACCAACCTAGGTATCCATCAACTGACAAATAGATAACAAAAATGTGATATATACACACAATGGTATTTTGCTCAGCCATAAACAAGAACAAAACTATGTCATTTACAGGAAAATGGATGGTACTTAGAAGCCTAGACTTCTAACCAAACCCAGTAGTAAGGAGGTCCCCTTTCCCCTTCCAGTGACAGTGGCATCCAAGGAGACATAGTAAGAGTCAGAAATTTGTTTACCAACCCACAGTGATGGCAACAAGCCCCCTTGCTTCTACTACCACAATGTCAGTGGAGATCTCAGGGAAACAGTAATGGGGCATGTTATGGTTTGGGTCTGGAATGCCCCTCACAAGTTCATGTGTTGAAAGCATGTCCTTAATGCAGTAAGGTTCAGAGGTGGGGTACAGCTAGAGGAAGTGGGCCACTGAGGACATGGTCTTGGGGACTATATATGTCCCTGGCCCCCTCCTCTCTCTCTGCTTCCAGTGGTCATGACTGAGTGTTTTTTCTCTGCCACTCACGCTGCCACCACAGTTTTTGCCTTGGAGCTGGTTAACTATCAACTAAACTTCTAAAATTCTGGGCCCAAATAAACCTTTCCTCCTCCAAGTTGTGCTTGTCAGGTATTTTGGATTCAGAGATGGAAAACCTGACTAAAACAGGCAATTATAACATCACAAGCAGGAAGATATCAATAGACATTCCGAGAACCAGAATTCCTACCCTAGACCAGAAGTAACAAGAATCACCCTGACCTTAAATACAGATGGAAGCCACATGGAGAATCTAGACTTCTATCTCCACGTTGCAGTAACAATAAGGCATGTCCCTTTCCACTGCTGGAGCATTTTCAGAAAAAGCCAGCTAAATCCACAGATTTAAATAAAATCTACAATCTCGGAACACAGTATCTAAAATATCGAGGTTCCAACTGAAAGTCATTCATCACATCAAACACCAAGAAGATCCCAAATTGAAGGAAAAAAGATGATATATATCGCTGAAAAATGACACAGATATGGGATCTAGGATTTTAAAGCAGCTATCATAAAAATGCTTCAATTAGTAATTAAAAGCATGTTTAAAACAGATTTTAGCAAATACACAAGAAGTCATTCAAAGGAAATACAAAAATGAACTAAATAATTTTTAGAAGTGAAAATCTTAACAAGCAAAACAAGAAACTCAATATATCTAGCATTCATGTCATGAGTCCAAAAGGAGAGGAGGCAGAAAAAAGTACTTGTAAAAATAAAGGCTAGAACTCTTCCAGTTTTGGCAAAAGATATAAATCTAAAGATGTATAGGTAGAGCTAACGGACACATGCCTGTAATCCCAGTACTTGGGAGGCTGATCCAGGAGTGTGATAGACCAGTGCTGCGTTTGCTGCTTGCAGAAGTCCCTCAAATGAACAACTCTGGGTCCAAGATTATTTCTTAGTATCGGGCTAGGCTGAGGAGGAGCCAGGCAATTCTCCTAGCTTCCTGCAGCCAGCATCCTTTTTTTTTTTTATTAAGGGTTTAAACAAAGCAAATGGCAAGGAGGTCATGAGTTAAGTTTAGGGTTACAGGCTAACTTTTAGGAAAAGGCAGTCAAGAGCTAGGTTTAGGGTGTGGCAGTCAAGAGCTAAGTCTAGGGAGGGGCAAGGTAAACATTTCAGGGAGAATAAAGTACATTTGAAGTCATCAAAGTATACCTTGTGATCCCATCCAGTTCAAGAAAACTTGTCTGCTTGCAGACAATTTCTACTCAGTATGTACTATGTACATAGCTAAGCCAGTCCAAAATGGTGACCTCATTGCGTGGGCTAAGATGGCTCCCAACACAGGAGAATCACAAATGCCATGCCAGTCTCAACAACTTGGCGAGACCTTCAGCAACTTAGTGAGACCCTGATTCAAAATAAAATAAATAAAAAGGGCAGAGGTTGTAGCTCAGAGGTAGAATGCCCTGGATTCAATCCCCAGTACCAAAAAAAAAAAAAAAAGTAGAACAACCCCCAAACAGAGTAAATGCAAAAATATTCAGACATCATAAATTTTTGAAAATTAGAGAAAAAATCTTGAAAACAGCAAAACACCTCATACATATGGGGGAAAATAATTCAAATGATAGCATATATTTCATTAGAAACCAAAAAGGTTAGGGGTAAGTGGCATGACATTTTTTATCTGCTGAAAAGAAGGACCCAAAAACATATCAACTAAAAATATCTTTCAAGAATGAAGGGAAAAAGTAGAAATTCTCAAGTGAAGAGAAACTGAGGAGGTCTGTCACCAGCAAACCTACCATAAAAGCTAAAGTTTATTCTCCAAACAGTAAGTTAAGGATTAAATTTAAAAAACTGTAATATTTGGAAAGAAGAATATGATAAGCAAAACTAAGGTAACTATAATAAACTTTTTTTTCTCTTGAGTTTTCAAAACTGTGCTTCATGTTGAAGCAAAATTAATATAGAATGTGGTTATCAATATACACAGAAGAAATATTTCAGGCAATTATAATCAAGAGAGTGCAGATATAAATAAAGGGAAGTAGGGTTTCTAAACTATACTTGAATTGGAATAAGGATGACAAGTAACTGTGATAACTTAGATATATGAAATGTAATACATAAAGATAATCACTAAAAAAGCTTGAGGCAATACACTCAAAACCACTAATACAAAAACTAAAATAGAATTTTAAATAATTTTCAAGTAACCCACAGCAAAACAGGCAAAGGGGGGGGGGGAACAGTGAGATCAGACACCAAAAAAATAAAAGAAAATGGTAAACTTAAGGCCTATCACATTAACAGTTTCACTTACTATAATTGGTCAATATGAACTAATTAAAAACCAAGATTTGCTCACTGGATCAAAAAACATTATTCAACTATATTCAGTCTATAAGAAACTATTCTCAAATATAACAATGGGGGTGATATGAAAACATGAAGAAGGTATACTACACAAGCATTAATCAACAAGGAGTAGAACAACATAGTGACATACCACTTCACATCAAGTAGGGTGGCTATAATATAAAAGAGAAACAAGAACAACTGTTGGCAAAGATGTGGAGAAATTGGAACATTCATACTCTGGGACTGTGGATGAAATATCATTCAGCTGTTGTGGAGAACAATTTGGCAAGTAATCAAAAAGTTAAACAGAGAGATACTATAGGACCCAGCAATTACACTCCTACTTTAATACCCAAGAGGATTAAAAATATATGTTCAGATGAAAGACTGCACAAGAATGTTCTTAGATGCATTATTCTTAGTAGCCAAAAAGTAAAAACTACTGTAATGAACTTATTTTTCCTAAATGATTAATGGTTAAACAAAATGTAGAATAACCACACTTTGGAATATCATTAATCCATAAAGAAAAATGAAGTACTGAAGCATACCACAAGGATGAACCTTGAAAAACATAGGCTAAGTGAAAGAGGTCAGATAGAACAGGTCACATATTGCATGATTCCATTTATAGGAATCAATATTCAGAATTGGTAAATCCAAGGAAACACCGAATGAACTAGTTGCTAGGGGAGTGGTTGCTAAATAAGTATGGGGCTTCTTTTGAAGGAAAGAGACAAATGTTCTGAAGATGAACAATGTTGACAGATCCACAACTTGATGAGTGCACTAAAAGCCCCGGAATTTCACACTTTAAAATGGGTAGAAGCAGGCATGGCGGCACACAATTGTAATCCCAGTACTTGGGAGGATGAGACAGGAAAATCACAGATTCATGGTTAGCTTCGGCAACTTAGCAAGGCTCCCCACAACTTAAACAGTTTCAAAAAAATAGTAAGTAGAACTGGGGGTATAGCTCAGAGGTAGAATGTCTCTGGGTTCAATCCCCAGTACCACAAAAATAAAATAAATAAAATGGGTAAATGGTGCCGGGTGCCACAGTAACATACCAAGACCATGTTTCAAAATAAAATTTTAAAAAGGGCTGGGGTATGGCTCAGTAGTAGAGCACTCCTGGGTTTGATCCCCAGTACATATATATATAAATACATAAAATGGCTAAATGGTAAATTTTCTGTTATGTGAATTTTATCTCAATTTTTGTAAAAAATGTGGGGGTGTTTTGTTTTGGTTTGGTTTCTTTTTGAAAAAATCGTATATATTCATAAAAATATGTTTTAAGTATTTTTACATTGTGGAATAGCTAACTGAATTAATTAACATGCATTACTTCATATACTTATTTTTTATAGTGAATAAAAATTTACTTTAGCCATTTTCAAGAATATAGTATGTTGTTATTAACCATAGTCACTATTTATACAATACATCTCTTAAACTTATTTCTATCTTTTTTTAACAAGAGAAAAACAAGCAAGCTTATTAAATGTATGCTGTGCACAAATGTGGGAGAAACCTCAACGAAAGGGAACACCAAGCAGTGGCCGAGAACTCTGGTTTATAGAGTACCTTCTACAAAGAACAGTAAGTTTTTAGAATAGTGACAAGGTAAAGGAAAGCAGTTTTGGCTTCCAGATGGGGGACACTGGCAAGGTAAATTATGGGAGTAAACTAATGAAGTAAGGTGTTGGGAGGTTCCTTTGGTGACACATCTGAGCTGGTAAGAGTTCTCTCTTCAGTGATTAACTTCTGTCCTTCCTGGTAGATACAGGAGACGGGACACCTTCATGCTTTTATGACCTGCTTTTAGACAAATAGGCAGAGGGCAAAGAACTCTTCTGACTCTAGTTCTTTTTTTTTCTTATCAGCAGAAAAGTTTTATTTATTCCTTTTAAGGACAAACAAACCACATCCAAAGCTTTAACTTACAGACACAAACCAAAGTAGCCACTGAAAGCATCAGATATCGAGGAACGAGACACACAGTGGGGGAGACGCTTCGCATCCCAAGCTCACACCACCGTGGCCGGGGGGCGAGTGCCTGGGTGTGGAGAGGGACCATCCCTGTGCAGAACTTGAGGGACAGATGGGCTTTACAGGGACTGGAGCACTGTGGACAGCGTGGGCGGAGGTGGATTTTCACGCTGAGGAAGGAGGACAGATAGCTCCCTCCGCGGGGCTCTAGGCTGCCTTGCAGAGGGCCACAGCAGAGAAGCGGACTTCTCCTTGCTCACGCTCAGTGAACTCTCTGCAGACCTTGGCAGCGTCCTGCAACAGGGAGCCCTCGGAGCTGGCGCCATGGTTCACTGGGAAAGGCATCCGCCCATCGAGTACATAGAGGTGGCCATCCACGTTGTTAAACAGAATGAAATGAAATTTCACTTTGTCGTCTACCCAACATTGGCCTTCCTGTGCCACAGCATCGCGGGCTGCCTGGATGGCCTCATTCTTTTCAAAGCATTTTGGTCTGTCTTCAGGGGACATCTTCTCTGTTTCAGAAATAAACTGTTTCAGGACTGATCCATCCTCAAATTCCAGTTTGTCTTGATTATTGGCCACCACGTGTATCAGCCCGATTATCCCACAGGAGTTCCCAATGGTCTGCTTCATGAAGTACACTTTAGGACTAACTTTTTGCCCCTTCAGTTCTTCAATCTGTTTTTTCCTGAAGTTCTCATGCTGGGCCTTGAGGGGGAGCAGCAGCAGCAGCGCACAGGCAGGTGCGGGCACCGAGCCCAGAGCCTCCTTCTCCAGCCCCAGGACATCAGTGAAGCGCCACTGGCCGGCAACCCCCCGCCGGGCCAGCACTTTGTTCAGCATCTCGGAGTTCATCTCCATCGGTTTGAGCTACATCTTCTCAAAGGGCGAGAGAAGAAGCCACAAGCCCGAGAAGAGGAAAAACATTTCTTCTTAATTCTAGTTCTTCTTAATTGTCTTCAGCTCAAAAACAATCATGTCAAAGAGGCATATTTTGGAGTGACATATCCTGGTTTCCTTCACCATGACACAGAAACAATACAAAAACATGGAAGAATTATAGACAGATAATAGGAATTCTTTTATAAAGACATACACAACAGAAAAGAAAAACCAACTGTTTCTATATACCACTTATACATTAGCTATAAACCACTGCAGTAAAAGCCTTCTGAATATTGGCAAGAAAAGCTGAAAAATTGTTGGTCTTCCTCACATTCTCTTGAAATTCTGCTAGGCACTCAAGATGAGGAGCATTATCTAACACTTCATAGTCCCTTGATTCATTCAGATGCAAGGAGAACATAAATGGGCTCTCAGGATGCTTAGAGTCAATACTAGTAAATATAAACTGCAATTTATCACCATAATTTTTCCTAATTTCAAGTCCAAGTCGATCTTTATACAAGCCTGCTGATTTCTGCAGCCTTTTCAATGTCTCTTCATTAGCTTTGGTAGCTGCAGAAATAGTTTCCTTTTTCCTGAAATACTCTTCCTTAAGATCCTGGATATTTGCAGCCAGCACTTCCACTTCTTTTCGCCTTTCACCTCAGCAATCAAAGTTCATTATCTTCTTTTCCTATTTGAATTCCTTTGATAGTCTTCTCCTGTCTTATTGCTCTGGCAAGAGTTTCGAGGACTATATTGAAAAGGAGTGGTGATAGTGGGCATCCTTGTCTTGTTCCTGTTTTTAAGGGGAATTCTGGCAATTTTCCCCCGTTTAATTATGATGTTGGCTTTGGGTTTCTTATATATTGATTTAATGATGTTGAGGTATGTTCCTTCTATTCTGATTTTCTGTAGAGTTCCTAGCATGAATGGGTGTTGAATTTTGTCAAATGCTTTTTCCGCATCTATTGAAATGATCATGTGATTCTTGTTTTTAGTTTGATTTATATGGTGAATAACATGTATTGTTTTGCATATGTTGAACCAGCCTTGCTTTCCTGGGATGAAACCAACTTGGTCATAATGTATGATTTTCGCAATATGGTTTTGAATGCGCATGGCTAGTATTTTATTTAGAATTTTTGCGTCCATGTTCATTAATGATATTGGTCTGTAATTCTCTTTTCTTGAAGTGTCTTTATTTGGCTTTGGTATTAATGTGATGTTGGCCTCATAAAAGGAATTTGGAAGACTCCCATCTCTTTCAATTTCACTGAATAGTTTGTGAAGTATTTGCAGATGACATGATCCTATATCTATATCCTATATCCTATATCTAGAAGACACTGAAGACACTGAAGAAAGAAATCGAAGAAGATTTTAGAAGATGGAAAGATCTCCCCTGCTCTTGGATAGGCAGAATAAATATTATCAAAATGGCCATTCTGCCAAAAATGATTTATAGAATCAATGCAATCCCTATCAAAATACCAACATCATTTTTCACAGATCTAGAAAAATCAGTCATTAATTTTATATGGAGAAACAAAAGACCCAGAATAGCCAAAGCAATTCTCAGGAATAAAAATTTTGCAGGAGGCATAACAATTCCTGATTTCAAATTGTACTACAGAGCTATAGTAATAAAAACAGCATGGTACTGGCACAAAAGCAGACACATAGACCAGTGGAAGAGAATAGAAGATACAGAAACAAGTTCACAAACTTATAGTCAATTGATTTTTGACAAAGGTGCTAAACACATACGTTGGAGAAAGAACAGTCTTCTCAACAAATGGTGCTGGGAAAACTGGTTATCTACCTGTAGAAAAATGGGACTAAATCATTACCTCTCATCCTGCACAGGAGTCAACTCGAGATGGATTAAAGACCTGGAAGTTAGACCAGAATCTGTGAAATTATTAGAAGAAGGCATAGGTTCAACACTCCAACATATAGGCACAGATAGAAACTTCCTCAACAAGACCTCCAAAGCACAGGAAATTAAAACAAGAATTAATAAGTGGGATAGCATTAAACTACAAAGCTTCTGCTCATCAAAAGAAACCATCAAGAGTCTAAAGAGAAAGCTTACAGAATGGGAGAAGATATTTGCAAGCTATCCCTCTGACAGAGGTCTAATATCTAGGATATATAAAGAACTTAAAAGGCTTTACACTAAGAAAATAAATAATCCGATCAAGAAGCAGGCAACTGAAATGAATAAACACTTCACGAAAGAAGAGATACAAATGGCCAATAGATACATGAAAAAATGTTCAACATCATTAGCAAATCAAAACTACTCTAAGATTTCATCTGACCCCAATTAGAATGGCAATCATTAAGAAGTCAAACAACAACAAATGTTGGCGAGGATGTGGGGAAATTGGGACTCTTCTACACTGTTGGTGGGATTGCAAACTAGTTCAACCACTATGGAGATCAGTGTGGAGATTCCTCAGAAAACTGGGAATGGACCCACCATATGATCCAGCTATATCATTACTGGGTATCATATCAAAGGGATTGAAACCAGAAAACTACAGTAATATATGCATACCCATGTTCAGAGCAGCACAATTCACAGTGGCCAAATTATGGAACCAACCTAGGTGTCCATCAACAGATGAGTGGATTACAAAATTGTGGGAAATACACACAATGGAATTCTACTCGGCAATAAAGAAGAACAAAATAACA
>PVJS01051519.1:0-13944 GCA_004027185.1 Glis glis
GCTTGCTGGGTGGGTTGATTCCACTTCACACAGGACCGTCAGGCCTGCGCTGAGCCTGCCTCCCCCTCTGCACTCTGTCCCCACGTTGGGGTTTGAGCATTCAGTGCAGGACACGCACAGTGGAGACCAACGTCAGCAGATCAGAATCCTTCTGCTTAGTCCACCCTGCAGTGGGGAGGACGGTTGATGGTGACTCAGCCCAGGGCCATCAGTCTCAGTCCAGTCCCCAGGTCCCTCCCCATGAAGGTGGCCCTGAGAAAGACCCTGTAGGCCCCGGCCAGGCTCTGCCCTGAAGGTGTCCCGGGCTCCTCAGAGAGAAACTCCAGACCTCTGTCCCAGGCTCCCGACTCCAGGAGACCCCGGGGACTTGTGGCAGGGTTGGAATTTGGCTTCTGGGTTAGGGCTGATGGGGAGCAATGATTTATGGGGTGTCTGAATCTCATAGCCCCTAGAACTGGTCACCAGCCAGTGCCCAGCCCCGAGGACCACATCTGGGCGAGGACATCTGGGCTTCTTCCCCTGAGACTCTGTATGGAGAGCACAGGTGGACAGACCCCAGGCCATTTGCACACTGGCTATTCAATACATGACTCCATCCTGGTCCTGGTGTGGGGCTCAAGTTCCTCCAGCGGATCCCAGGACCGTCCCCATGAGGAAGCTGGCCTGACCAGTGCTCTGTGGAGGCTGACCACCCATTCCATACCTACCGCGTCCCCATGACGACACCTTTACCACAAGGTGGGCCCCTCCATTGCACGAAGCCCAGCACTGTCATTTCAATCAGCCTCTGGCTGGTTTGGGAGAATTTCATAAAACTCTGGTTGTGATTCCTGGGATTAAGAAGAAAAGATAAGAAAAGTAAGAAAGGAAGCATTTCACAGGCCCGGGTTGGGTCCTCCCACCTGGCCTGACTCTGTAGCAACCAGGGACACAGACTTCTTCACGCTTTACTAACATGACAACACTTCTCCGAGCGGGGTATCCTTCCTCATTTTCTACACTAGTGACGCCCCAAACTTGCCCTCTGACCAGTTCTTTCTTCACAGGACCCACAGGTCTCTCTAAAGGGGGAGTCGCTGATGTCAAACCGACCTTAGCACCTGCGGTTGACCATGTGACACAGAAGGACTTCAGAGTTCTGTCTAAGACTCATGCCCTCTAGAGAAATATTTCTTTGGAATGGGTCTATAATTCTGGGTATAAAGCACAATTTTCCCATAAGGAAGAAATGTAATGTTTCAAATTTCTTTCCCAGTTTTTTCAAATACACATGGCCTATGAGAGCCAGACTTGCATATTTATTTATTTATTTATTTATTGTGGCACTGGGGATTGAACCCAGAGGTGCCCTACCACTGAGCAACATCCCAGCCTTTTTATTTTTTATTTGTAAGCAGGCTCTCACTAAGTTGCCATGGCTGGCCTGGAACCTGCAATCCTCCTGTCTCAGTGCACCAAGTAGTGAGACCTGGGCCAGCACACCTGTCATGTTCCAGACTTTTCAGCAAGTTCATGCTCCCCTCCTTCCATCAGTCAGCTCTGCATTTGAAAACATCCACCTGTCCTTCAGGAAAGATCCACGTGGTCCTCACCCACCCTCTGCAGTGGGACAGTGACATTAAAGACCAAGGACAAGAACATGGTTCTGCTCCAGAGCCTGTCTGTCCCCATCATTTTTCTAGATCTTTCCTTGGACTCATGCTTTGTCTTTTGGGGTCACTGACTGACGTCAGTCACCCTCAGACACCTGAGCGGAACTGCCCCACCTGGGGCCCGGCCTGACCACTGAGCCCAATGCCAGGCTCGCTCCTGGTCTCAGGTGCGTGGTTTCTGCTCACTCACCCGGTCCCAGGCCAGGCTGTGGGGAGGTCTTGGGGTCTAAGCACAGTGACAGTCCCACCATGACCCATCTCTAGGACGCCCTGAAAAGCAAAGGCTCAGAGGAAACACAGCTGGCTGAGCGGGGAGGTCTGTGCAGCAGGAGGGACTCAGCACCCCTGTCCCGAGGCCAGGCAGGCAGCTGTCAGGGAGGACCAGGAGAGGCGCCCGGGGCTCTGACTTCCAGTCCTGGGTCTGTCCACGACCAAACGCTGCAGCTGAGTTCACACGTGAGGAAGTCTGTGCTTCTCCCAGACACAGCACAGGCGCCCCGTGTTCTCTGAAGCTCAGATCCTCACACACCTGCCTGTGATACGCGCTCCCGCCTGCTCCCTTAAGAACTCAGGTTGGCTGGGAGGCGAGAGGCCAACTCGGGTGAAAGATGCCTTTGCAGGGACCAGAGGTGCCACACAGGACAATCTTCTCTCTGTTATCTGCACAGCGGAGTCACTCAAACCCTTCATCACGAGCAACAACTTCCACCCCGTGGAGGGGGCAGACTCTGTAGCATTGATGTGTGGACCTGAGACTCAGAACACAGCCTACCTGTGGTGGATAAATGGTCAGAGCATCCTAGATGGTGACAGGCTGCAGCTGTCCAACAGCAACAGGATTCTCACTGTACTCAATGTCACCAGGAATGACACAGGACCCTATGAGTGTGGAACCCAGAATCCAGTGAGTGCCGGCCGCAGTGACCCAGTCTCCCTGAATGTTTCCTGTAAGTAACTTCTCCTCCTCCATGGCCCGGCTGTCACCCCACATACACAGGGTCAGAGGTCAGGCCACTCTGTCCCTCCCATGTCCGAATATACAGACCCTCACTGCTGGACACCACAGTGGCCATGACCTCCTGCCCGGGCGCATCCACGCAGATCCAGCCTTGGGCCAAGGATAGGAGAGGAGGGGCTGCTCCTGTCAGGAGAGGCTCGGGGTCACCTCCAGTGATGGAGAAAGAGGGACACCTCAGTCCATCCTCAGTGAACACAGGGGGTTTGGTGGAGAGTTTGCAACACAAGGTTGTGACACATCTCTTAGGGATCCTGTGGCCTTCTGCACACTAGGAGCTTCCCCTTCCCACCGTTAACATAACATGTGGCTTCATTGTCTTTGCTCCAGATGGCCCGGATGTCCCCATCATATCCCCCTCAGACTCGCATTTCCACCCAGGGACAAACCTCAGCCTCTTCTGCCTCGCGGCCTCTAACCCGCCCACACAGTATTCTTGGCTGATCAATGGGAGGCCCCAGCAAGCCACACAAGAGCTCTTTATCCCCAACCTCACTGCACATCACAGCGGATCCTATACCTGCCGCGTGCATAGCTCTGTCACTGGCCTCAGTAGGACCGCGGCCAAGAATATTACAGTCTCTGGTAAGTGGACCCTGGAGCATGGCGCCAAGCTCTGGGTGGAGTCCTTGGTTGTCTGGAAATGGCATGGAAGAAATTAATCCCCAGCCTGTGTCCACAGACACAAGAGGACCCCAGTCCTCCCCTGAGCCTCCCTCCATCCCTGACAGTCTCTCCCCTTGTGTCTCTGATTTCTCATGGCTGACATGGTGACCAGCCTGGGATGTGAGGAGAGAATTCTCAAACCCTCCAGAACCCCCAACAGGGTGCCCAAGTCAAGAATGTTCTGTCTCTCATTGACCAATATCTCCATCGCCCCTTTGTTTCTTTTTACCTCCTCCATGAGCGACAAGGAAGCCATGCGAGGCTTTGAAATATTCGCTCGCTTTCCCTACCTGAGAGGTAGAAACCCCTCTAGCTGGAGGATGGGTGGGGACGAGCAGCTCAGCTCTGCTCCTGGCTCTCCTGGTGACAGTCTCTGCTGTGACTCCATCTGGGTGTCATGGGGGGGGGTGGAGAAGGGTCTGTCCTGAATCTGGCTAAATCATGTCACTAAGATGTCAGAGCCTCTCCAGGGTCAGGTGCAGGACAATGGGAAAAGGGAGCCTCAGGCAGAGGCCTCTGAGCTGTGTCCTGGCTCTGAAGTCGCCAGCTGTGAAGGGCTGTGCACACGAGCAGGTGTGATGCACAGAGAACAGGAGTGACCACACCTGGAGAGACAGGAGCTTCACCTGGGGAGGGGAGGGCGGTGCCAAAGCGTATATTGGAGAGAAGTTGGGAGGTCCACCCTCGTGTCAACACTGTGACCCCGTCTCCCTGGAGATGTCATTCACCATGACATTCTCTCCATACATCAGGAGGTCAGGTCCTCTTCAATTGAGGCATTCTATAGATCACAACCTCACCAGATCTAAAGGTCGTGATGACTGGGTCGGGCCGTCCTCATTCTCTAATCATTATTGAAGAAGAAATACACGCTTTCACTATTTCATGTTAGTATGCCCTGGCTCCAGGGATGGGCAGGAGGGATACTCCTCCCTCCACAGCATGCACAGAAGCACATACCAGAAAAGCAACGAGGATGGCAGATGCTTCACAGCCTGTTGAGACTGGGGACGAGAGCCCAGAAATTATGTGACATTGTTGTTCCTTGGATCTAATCTGTAGCAGATGTTAGACCTTGGGATAAACACTCAATCTGTTAGAGCCTGACCTCTGAACCTGTCGTAGAATGGAAAGGAAGAAACAGAGGAAGAGGCTTTAAAGGAACATGAGCAAGGCCAGAAAGAGGCTACGTGTGGGAGAATGTGAGGCATAGAGCAAGACCGGGGTTTCAAACAACTCAACAACACCGCGAACCACACCCAGACCATGGTGCCATGTCCTCCACACTGACGGGCCCTCCACCCTGCAAGGCCCCTCCTGGCTCCCCTAGAATAGAGTTGGGCCTTCATCCCCTTTCTCTTCTCTCTTGAGCAGATGTAAACACCCCAGGCCTCCCTGTAGGAACTGTCGCTGGCTTCATGACTGGGGTCCTTGTTGGGGCGACTCTAGTGACCACCCTGGGATGTGTCCTGCTCCGTATAAGGACTAGAAGGTACCAAACTTTTCCCCCTCCTGTTCCCACCCTAGGCAGACCCTCGAAGGAGGAAGGAGAACCCATCCTAGGATTCAGGGTGTGGCTTTCCAGTGTCCCAATATCCCAGGGATGCTTCCCTCTCATTCCACCCGGCTCCTCCCTCACCAGCTGCTGACCCCAGGCTGCTTCCTCACCAGCTTCCTCCTCTATTCATGGGGCACAGCAGGACGCCCCACAATGCTGTCCTAGGTCCCTCCCACAGCCGACCTGGGAGGTAGTCAGCGCTCAGCAGACAGCACCTGCTACTGCTTAGTTCCACCCGCCACCAAGTGAGGGCGCACAGCGCAGGACCTGAGCATGGTCCTGTCCCAGGTCACTCAGGGAGAGCGGAGAAGCCTGGGCAGGCCAGGCGGGGACAGCGGCCCCCACAGCTACAGTGTCACCCAGGCCCCTAATGGGTGAGATGGGAGTCCCAGGCCTGGCCAGGACAGAGTGTCCTGGAATGTCCTTAATGTTCCCCTCTGGCCCAGGACACAAGTGGCTTCTTAAGGCCTTTCCTCAGCTCCCCTCTCCTGGACCCCCTCCCACTACTAAGGAACCAATGGAAAAAGGAGTTCTCCACCCCTCTCCTTGGAAACTTGTCTCCTTCTCGACCTATATCCAACCCCCACAGTATGACCTCTCCCTGTACCCACATATTATTAATAAGCCTGACCTTTCCTAGGGCCGGCATCCAGCATGGCCTCAGAGAGCCCCAGTCCTCGCCATCGACACCTGGTGAGTGACCCTTCAGCTCGAACGTGGCTGGGAGCCCCTACACCTGGCAGCAGTGTCCACTCCCACAGTCACCAGCCTGGGGTGGGACCCCTTCCCTGGGCCTCAAGGAGGCCTCTTATGAGACCCTCAGCACAGGGGACCTCATGAGCCAGGTCAGTCAGGCCCTGTGGGGTCTGGGTGTGTCACCTCCTTGGCCCCTACAATGGCTGGAGGGGCTCTCCCAGGAGATGCTCACTCTTCCCTGATGCTCTGAGAGCTGAGGACTCCTGGGCTCTTCTGCAGGAGGTGCTGGCCCTCCTCCACCCTCCTGCTGACTCCTGTCTCTGTCCCCAGGCCATGGTCCCTCTGGAGGCTCCACTGCCCTGGTAAGCACCCCTCCACTCCCTCTTCACACAGGGACCAAGCTGTAGGCTCAGGGCAGGGGCGCTGTCAACCCCAAACACGTGCACACCACCCTCCCCTGCACAGCCAGGACAGGGCTAGCCTGGCCTTGGCCAGGAGCTGGTGTCTCTTCAAGGACAGGACCTCCCTTGCCTGTCCTGAGCCCACTCTGAGTCCCTCTGTCCATCTCAGGGGACCCCTGGAGTCCAGCAGGTACAAGTGGGTGCTTGGGGCATCAGTTGGGGTCTAGGGTTAACGAGGTTGAGGGGGGCACAACACGGACAGAGACTGGGGTGACCATCCCCCGTGCAGAGTGGTGCTCAGGGGAAGAGCTGGTCACTCCTGAAGGGAAAATGGGAAAGAGGACACAGGAAGTAAGCTCTGGCCTGTCAGGACCCAGAACCTTCCAGGCTCAGCCCAGCACCTCCCTGCTGGGGCTTCAGCCTTCATGACCCTCCCTCCCTGTCCCCTGACGTGTGCCCTCTCTTCCCACCCAGGCCCCCCTCCCTGGCCACAAGACAGCCATTCCCATCTACGAGGTGAGTGTGGGTGGTGAATGTTCTGCTCCCACAGGCCCACGGGGGACCCAGGACCTGGCCACCCCACTCCTGGCTGAGCTGTGAGATCCAGCAAGCAGCAGCCCTAATGGGATCAGGGGGTGGAGAGCAGAGGAGGGAGGGGCCTGGGACCAGGAGCCTCCTGAGCACAGCCAGACCAGCACAGAGCAGCCCCGGGTGGGCCAGGGCCTGGGAGATGCTGGCCCTGTTCTGAGAAGGACACGGGGTCAGAGGCCTCTTTGTTCTCTTCACAGGAATTGCTGAAACCTGACCTGAATGTTTACTGCGGGATCAACCCCAGAGCAGAAGCGGCTTCTTAGTTTCCTCCAGACACTGCTCCTTCTCAGCTAAGGAAGTTCCCTCAGGACCTCAGACCCTGAGAGATGGGCTAGAGAGGAAGCCTGAGCCCCAAGGTGACCTTGGGACCTGGGAGGGGGAGGGGTTCCTCCTGGGTTTCTGCAGACCCAGTCAGCTGCCCTGAGCTCTGATGGGACAGGAGGCTGCCTATCCCCAGGAGGAGGGTCCTCCAGGGAGAGTGAAGGGCTCACTATGGTCTCCTGGTCTGGAGCTGAATAAAAAGGATCCATCCCCTAGTTGGATCTTTTTATTCTCCTGGGAACTTCTCTTAGCAGAAATTCACCTGCAATTCCAGATCAGTTCTCTCCTGTGCCACAGAGGAAATATGATCTCTAAGCTGTTCTCTCTCCCTGGGCAGCAGGAGCTGGACTTGGGTGTCAGGGTTGAATCGTGGTCCATACACAGGGGAGGGGGAGGTTCCCAAGAGCCACACAGCCAGCAGTCCTCACTCCAGGGACACAGGGTGGCTGGGCCTGGCCACTGAGTTTCTCTGCACAAGGCCAGTTCTCAGGACATCTTCACCCCTGTGGGGAAATGGAGAGGCGCTGTCAGAGTTACCAAGGGGGGACACACCCAGACTCAGGTCCCGAGCAAGGTCCTCCAGGCACTGCCCGTGGCCTTTATCCCCCCACTCCCCCACTTTCCACTTGGCCTCTGGCTGGGTCTCGCTGGAACAAGCCTCCTCTCCACCCTCCGGCATCCAGGGCAGAGGCGCGGGGCTCCCCACAGGAAACTCCCCAGGCTCCTCAAAGCGTCTCCTCCATGACCCGCCCTGCGGGACTCCCACCTGCAGCCTCCTCCACACACCTGGGTGGCTGCTCTCTGTCCTGAGGACCCAGAGCAGGTGACACCTCACGTAGGCTCACTGGGATCAGCCCCACGTCCCCACACACAAGCTGGTCTGTGCGCTGAGGTCAGAGGATGTTCCGCCATGGCCCAAGTGTCGAGTGTCCTGAGATGAGAAGTGGAAACCAACCACAGGGTTTCCATCGAGATGGAGCCCCAGCGCGTCCTTGTCCTGCACGAACACACTGTCAGAATAGATGAGGTCACTCCTCTTGCCTTAGGTTCCCATTGATGTGGTGACAAATTGCCACAAATGGACTGGTACAAAACAACACCAATCAAGGTGTCCATTTGACTGTGTTCTTTCTGGAGTCTCCAGGGGACAGTCCTTTTTCAGCCCCTAGTGGCCTCCAGTGTTCCTGGCCTGGGGGCTCCTTCCTCCGCCTTCGAAGCAGCAGCCTGGAGCTTGACATCTCTCTACTCTGCTTCCCTCCTCACCTCCCCCTGCTTCTCTGACTCTTCTGCCTCCCTCTCTCACTTGTAAGGATTACCTTTCAGCTGAGATCATCTTACAGTTGTGATGAACTCAGATAGTCGTTTTGAACCACGAGAATCTCCCAAACTCACCATCTTTAATGTTGCCAGCAAAGAGTCTTTTACCATGTGACACATTCACAGATTCTGTCTATGAGGATGGGAACATCAGTGAATCTGTGAAGGGACTTTACTCTGTCCATCACACCTCTCAAGGTCATCTTGTCATATTCTTTCACTGAAAACTACACGTGGGCACCTGGACCGGGTCATCTTGATTGTGGACTCTGTCTCTGCACTGATATCCACAGCACCCGCCAGCTCCTGAGAGGGTGATGGTGGCACACCACGCCACAAGCCCTCCCCACCCTCCTGGTGATGATGCTCAGCTGTTAGGAGTGAAAGAACTGGGAGCTGACATTCACCAGGCTGCAATAGTTTGTGGTGGTCAGCACCATGGACAGAGCCTCAGGGCCCCTGGAGCAGGGATTCTATTCTACACAATACATTCTATGCTGCACAAGAAAGAGGAGTGAGAAAGTTATCAGGGGGATGACACAAGTCTCCTCTGATTTATTGATTGTGAGCCTTCTGCACGTTTCAGGACTTTAGGGTTGTTGGTATTTCCACCGCCACTCCCTGGGTGGCAGGATGCTGCACCCTGAGTGGGGCCTCGGGTAGGCTAAGAGCTATTACAGCCTCATGGTGAGTGTCTCTGCCCCTCAGAGTCAGAACCCAGAAGTGCTTGCTTAGCATGCATGAATCCCTGGGTTCCATCCACACACACACACTGTTCTGAGACTGGTCATTTTCTCTGCCTACAACCTGGTGGGAACCTCTTGTGATTAACTTCTAACCCTGGTTCCTGACCTTGGAACCACACCCATCACCCAACCTGGAACACCCCCTGAGCACAGTGTCCTTCCCCCTGAGCCACAGCGAGCCCTGGGAAACTGAGTCAAGCTGCCCCCTGAGCTGCTCTGCCAGCTCCTCCATCCAGGCCACTGTTATCTCCTTTTCCTCATTCCCATCTCATCCATCCACAGAGGCTACTCTGCTCCGATACACACAGCACTGCCCCTCCACTCCAGGGACTCAGGTCCAGTCCACCCAGTGTCCCTGCAGGTCCCACCCTCTGACCACACAGGTCTCCCAGTGTAAGGGTCACCTTGTGCTCAGGGGGGCCTCCCCTGCCTCGGATGGGGGTGGATCCCTTTTCACATCCACATCTGAGCAGTCACCAGGGTCCTCTGTACCCTGTCCTGGCAATACTGTCTCTCTGGACACAGATGCTCAGAGGTAGACCTGAGATCCCATCTCTCCAGGAGGTCTTCCAGTTCTTACCACAGGAACCTGCTCAGTCCCATGTGACCCTGCCCTCAACAGGTGCCTAGTGCTCTGGGTCCCTAGACACCTGACTTCAAATCATGTCAGATCAATGACGACACCTGGCCCAGACACCCTCACTGTCTCTGTCAACATTCAATTGACCACACTACTTAGAGGAAGGAAGACTCATATGTTCACAGTTTTTGGAGTTTTGAGATTCAGTCCATGTGAAGCCTGGGTCTGCAGAGCACAAGGCATGGTGGCAGGAAGTGGAGAGAGACCACACAAAACTCTGCTCTCACATCATGGAGACCAGAAGCAGAGAGAGAGAGAGAGAGAGAGAGAGAGAGAGAGAGAGAGGAGAAATCATATAATCCCTAAAGCCACACCCCCAGGAACCCCTCCTTAGGAACCAAGCCCTGCTTCCAACATTGCTACCTTGTTTTTGTGAGTGCTAAGGGGACATTATAAATCCAAACCATTACACTTCCCCCCTGGTTCCCTAGACCTCCTGTCCACTTCATAATGCAAAATGCATTTAGTCCATCTCCAAGAGTTCCCATAGTCTGAACAGTTTCATCATCACCCAGAAGTCCAAAGTTCAGTCTCCTCTGAGATTCAGGGTAAACTCTTGGCTATGAGCCCCTGTAAAAGAAAATACAAATCAAAATAAATAACAAGTTACATGCATTCAATGTACAATGGCACAGAGTAAACATTTGCAGGAGGAATAGAAACAGAAGGGATGGGACCCAAACAGTATCGGAATCCAGCATGGCAAGCATTTGCTCCTGCAGCTCTATTTCTGGCATCTGGGGCACATGATGGTGAGATGTAATTTCCAAGGGTCCTTGGCAGCCCCGCCTCTGTGGCCTCGTCGATTGCAATGGACAGCATATTCCTTCTTCCAGCCTGGCTCCATGGCTTTCAGCTTGCAGCCTTTCCTCACAGTCTTTCCACGTTTCTGGCATTTCTAAATCTCAGAAGGTTTTCTTGCAACATTGGCTTCACCCTCACAGGTTCACAAATTGCCCCATTTGAGCCTGATTGCAGGGATTCTGATCCTGCCCCGCATTGTCTGGCTTCCCAGGCCTTTCTTTGAAATCTGAGGGGAGGCCTCTATGACCTCTCTATTTCTGCATAACCAACATTATGTGAGCACTGAGATCGACTGCCAGGTGGAAAGGTAGTCACACCCTCTTTCATCATTACTGCTGGGCTCCCCCATTTTTGGTACTGGGGATTGAGCCCAGAGGCATTCTACCTTTGAGCTACACCCCCCAGCCCAATTTTTTATTTCTTATTTGGAAATAGGGTCTCGATAGGTTTAAGAGTCTCACTATTCCCTGAGGCTGTCCACGAACTGTGATCCTCCTGTCTCAGCATCCCAAATACTAGGAGTACAGGAGTGCACCACCACACCTGGCTACTGGGCCCTTTTAAATCACAGCTGCAGGGCTGCCTCCATCCAGGCTACCACTGGCTTCACCTCCATCATGGCCTCTGCTGGCCCCACCTCCATCATAGCCACTGCATCCTCCTTCCTTTCAACCATCTTACTTTCTCCTGCAATACCATCTCTCTGAGCCCAACTTTACACATGCCTTTCTGGCCAAACTGCAAATCTATAAAATCTCTCTACTTTACTTTCTACACTTGAAATTCAGTGTACAACTCCCTGAGCACAGATGTCAATATCCATAATGCCTTTCAATAAATTGCTGTTTTTAGATTTCCTCTGACAGTTTAATCAGTCCATCTTTAAATTCGTCCTCACGCAGTTTCAAAACATGGCAAAATGTTAATAAGTTCTTCACCAGAATATAACATGTGTGGCCTCTACTCCATTTTCTTATAGAATCCTATGCCCTCCAAAATCTCCTGAGCACAGCCTCTATCTTTCACCTTTCTGGCCACATTCTGCTCCTTCAAACTTCTTCTCACAAAACAGTTTCAAGACTCAATTCACATGATCAAACTTAGAAATAGTCGTGACCCCGCTCCTGGTACCAATTTCTTTCTAGGTCAACATTCTCACTACTATCATCCAAATGAGTGACCACACAAATTAGAGGAAGGAAGAATTAGTTGCTCACAGATTTTGGAGATTTTGAGGTTCAGTTAGAGAGAGAACACGCAAAGCTCTGCTCTCACATTATGGAGGCCAGAGGCAGAGAGAGTGGGGGCAGGAGAAACCATATAATCCCAAAGGTCACACCCCCAGAGTCCCCTTCTTAGCAATCAAGCCCACTTCCAACATTGCTACCTTGTTTCCATGCTGGCTAAGGCGACATTCTAAATCGAAACTATTACACTAACACCCTCATGCAAGGAAGGTATTGGACCAGAGGCTCCAGGTGACACTCCTGGGGCTCCATGCATCCCAGGCTTCAGTGTGCAGGAGCATCCTTGTCCCTCTCCTCCCTCCCTTGAGGTTAACAGGCACCACAGTCTGCCTCCGATCACCAGTCCCTTGTCTAGACCACAGTCTCGGATTGATGGCTCTCCCTCCAGGGAGAGGTGCTGGGAAATTCACTCTCAAGATACCACTCCTGACCCCTCCCCACTCATATCTATGACAGAGACACACATAGCACACCTCTCCTTGCCATCCAGCACTCATGCACAATGCCAGTCTACTTGTTTCTCCAGCCCATCTGCAACCAGGACGACCTCCTTGCTTTCCTTTTTCTGAAGGCAGATGCCAGACTTTGTATTATTTCATCATATGCTCTCTATTCCTGCCCCAGGGACCCACACCTACCTGTTCACCTGTGTCATGGCCAAACTCCTCAGCCACCTGCTCCTCTCTGTCTTCCCTGACCCTGCAGAGAGGGGACAGCCCCTCCTAGCCACTCACTGCTCACTGCCAGCCTTGGGTGGTCATCATGGGTTCTGCAGGAGTCACCTGTGCTCAGGTCAGGTAATCTGTGGGACCAGACCCCTGCAGGGAAGAGTAGAGGGCGCTGCTCAGGGCTGCTCAGGGATTCTGGCAACTTGTCAACCTCAGGGAATGCCAAGAGCCCATAGTGAAAGGAGGAGTGGAGGGGGGATGGTGAAAGGTAAAGGAGGACAGCGAGTGTGCAGATATGTGCACAGGGACACATTTTTTACTTCCAGAATTATCCCAAGGAAGGTGAGGATATTGGAGATGGACATTCTCTTGTAGTTTTGATGGGAGTGCAACTTAGTGTACAACATCTCTGTCCTCGTCCTGTTTAATGTGCACGCGTTGTGCCCAGTGTCTGACTTCTGAGAGCCTCCTGAGTTGGAGCTGGGAGAAGGCAGGATGTGCCTGTCCTGTCTCTGCTGATGCCCGAGTCCAGCCCACAGCCTGGCGCAGGGCTCTGCCTGACTGTGTGTGGATGAATGAGCCCGTGACAACACCCCACCTGGGCAAAGACGTGAGGACGTCACTGCAGAGCGGCTCGTCACTGGAAAAGGAGGAAACGTGTCCACCCAGCTGCAGGTGTGACGACAAGTTGCAGTGCAGCTGCGGGAGGGAAGAAAGGGAACCATCAACCCAAGATTGATGCAAATCCACATGTGCCGATGTAGGAGGTGCCCTCCATGCTGATGTCACAAGGAGAGAAGGTTCCCGAACCTTCCGTGATATGTTGGCTGCAAAAACGCTGAGTGGGAAAAGGGAGAAAGCATTTTTTAAATTACCCCACTAACTGTGCACAACTGGATACACCTGGGTCACACACTGAGCTCATTTATCCCCTCTGATGACAAAGGCCACTTGCCATGAAGCAAGTGCCTTATGCCCTCCCCTTGGGAGACATTTCTACCAGGGGAAGGTGGTGCCCTGTGTGACACCAGAGGATGGCAGAGGGAGACTCCCAAGCACTGAAGGACCTGGGTCTGTGGAGACAAGGGCCTGTGGTCCCTGCAGACCCTCAGCAGCCTCATGTCTGGGCACAAGGGGAACATACCATGCAGAACGTGCCTTTGCGTCCATCTCAAGGGGCTGAGAATTCACAGGGCTTTCTCTCTCTAACAGTCACCCGTGGATCCCTGGTTGAGATGCCAGGTGGGGATGTCTCCAGTTCCTGGGCTGTGTGGAGAGACTAAGCAGATGACAGACATGGACTGGGATGACTTTGAAGCAATGTCCCCAAGTGCTGTGATGGAGAGAAACATGGTGAATATCCCTAAAGCCTCAAGGGACACCT
This sequence comes from Glis glis, assembly GCA_004027185.1. Classification (NCBI taxonomy): domain Eukaryota; kingdom Metazoa; phylum Chordata; class Mammalia; order Rodentia; family Gliridae; genus Glis; species Glis glis. The sequence continues at coordinate 13,707 of PVJS01051519.1, forward strand.
CCCCAGGCCCTTCTTTTCAAACCTAAGGGACAGGTGGCCCCTCCTGAGGCAGCCCAGCCCCTGGGTTCACAGTTCTCCCGACTCTGGACCAAGAATCTCCAGGACGAATCCCATCCTCTCCCTAGACTCAGCCTGCACTGGACAGAGTCTGGCAGCCTGGAGACCCACAGTGAACCTGGGTGACCGCCCTGCAGCCTGGAGTTCAGAGCCACCTGTGCCCTGGGTCAGGGCTAGCTTT
>PVJS01051520.1:0-13944 GCA_004027185.1 Glis glis
CACACACACACACACACACACACACACACACACACAAAACAAACAAACAAACAAACAAAAAACCTCCAATCCAGGCATGGTGGCACACGCCTCTAATCCCAGTACTTGGGAGGCTGAGACAAAAGTATCACAGGTTGGAGGACAGCCTCAGCAATGTAGTGAGACACTCAGCAACCTAGCGAGACCCTGTTTCCAAACAAAAAATAAAAGGTCTGGGAGTGTAGATGGGAGATAGAATACCCCTGGTTCAATCCCAGGACTGAGGTAGAATTGAAGAAATAACAATTTTTACATAGAAAGGAAACAAATTGAGAAGGAAAGGAAAATTAAAAAAAACTTCATAATCTTAGGTTTCCTTTTTTTTTTTTGCGGTACTGGGGATTGAACCTGGGGCATTCTACCTCCGAACTACACCCCCAGCCCGATTTTTTATTCTTTATTTTGAAACAGGGTCTCACTAAGTTGCGGAGGGAGGGCCTCATCAAGTAGCTGAGGCTGGCCGCGAACCTGTGATCCTCCAGTCTCAGCCTCCCAAGTCCTGGGATTACAACCGTGTGCCACCACACCCAGCTCTTAGGTTTCCTTTTTTTTTTTTTTTTCAGTACCGGGGATTGAACCCAGGGGCGTTCTACCTCTGTGCTACACCCCCGGCCCTATTTTTTTTTATACTTTATTTTGAAACCGGGTCTCACAAAGTTGCGGAGGGCCTCACTAAGGAGAGAGAGAGAGACAGAGAGAGAGCGAGAAAGCTGAGGCTGGCTGCGAACCCGGATCCTCCGGTCTCTGCCTCCCAAAGTCCTGGGATTACAAGCGTGCGCCACCACGCCCGGCCTTAGGTTTCCTTTTAATAGAGCTTGTTTGCTCTCAGGCAAAAGCCAGGCCCATACTTCTAAATCATAATGGGCGAGCTCCATATCTGAAATTCCTGAGATGATTAGACCCCAAAGAAGAGGCTCGCCTTTTGTCAGAGCCTCGATTTCCTGGGAGGAAGGTTCCAGAGGATCGCCCAGCACCCCACCTTCCCCCTGCTCCATGTCTCTGCTTCCTGGGATTTTTTTTTTTTTTTTTGCGGTACCGGGGATTGAACGCAGGGGCGTTCTACCTCCGCGCTACACCCCCGGCCCTATTTTTTATACTTTATTTTGAGACCGGGTCTTACGAAGTTGCGGAGGGCCTCACTAAGTAGAGAGAGAGAGAGAGAGAGAGAGAGAGAGAGAGCTGAGACTGGCCGCGAACCTGGATCCTCCGGTCTCTGCCTCCCAAAGTACTGGGATTACAAGCATGTGCCACCACGCCGGACCTTGGGATTTTTATCACAAGGAATTTACACCTTTTGTCAGCCTAAAGCTTCAAAGAGAGGAGACCGCCAACCCATGGTGCCCTGTTTCCCGCCATGCGCCCCTGGCCACCCCCTCTCTAGTGGGCTCTATAAGAAAAGGATGGATTAGATCCGAGAGCCTCTGTGCCTCTCTCGGCCTCTCAGTCTCTCTGCCCTGCTCCACCTCAGACCCTCGAGATGGACGCGTTCCCCTTGAACCTGTAGCTCTACTTTTCTTGAATTAAACCTTTGCCTGTCTCTGACTGGTGTGTGTTGAAATTCTTTTCACCACGGAAGCCAAGAACCCATAGGAATTATCATGTTCTCCCTGGACAGTAACACACACACACACACACACACACACACACACAATTTATTAGAGGAAAAAAGCATAATACTATTTATTAGCATTTAAATAAAAATGGCATCTTCTATACTGAAGGTATTTGAGCTGTGTTCAGTGATGCACACCTGTAATCCCAGAGCCTCAGGAGGCTGAGGCAGGAGGATCCCAGTTAAGATTCAGGTGTCTCAAAATAAAAAGGTCTGGGGCTATAACTCAGTGGTAGACCACCCCTGGCTTGAATCTTCAGTAACAACAACAACAATAACAAAAAGCATAGAGAGGTCTTGTATCCCATGAAATATTATGGGTCTTTGTGTTTTTTCTTTTTTCTTTTTCTTTTTTTTTTTGGTACTGAAGATTGATCCAAGGGCATTCTATCTCTGAGCTATACCCCCAGCCAACGGGGTTTTGCTAAATTTCTGAGAGCCTCACTAAGTCAGTAAGGCTGGCCTCAAACTTGCAATCCTTCTATCTCAGCCTTCTAAGAACTGGGATTACAGATGTGCACCACCACGCCCAGATAAACAGCCAGCCATAACATGCATACATATATACACACACCATACAGTGCTATGTATAGCCAATGTATATGGCTATACATTGTATATTGTATATTGGCCATACATATATAATATGTACAACTATACTTTTTTTAAGTTTTTTGCAGTGATGAGAATTAAACTCAGGGCCTTGCACATTCTAGACAAGTGCTCTACCACTGAAGTATCCCCCAGCCCTTGTATATTCTTTAATTGCTTTTCTTTTCTTTTTCCTTTACTACTATTATTATTCTGTGTGTGTGTGTGTGTGTGTGTGTGTGTGTGTGTGTGTGTGTTACTGAAGATTGAACCCAAGGGCATTCTACCTCCAAGCTACACCCCCAGCCCTATTTTATTTTTATTTTGAAACAGGGTCTCAGTAGGTTGATGAGAGTCTCACTACTTGCTGAGGCTGTCTGTGAACCTGCGATCCTCCTGTCTCACCCTCCCAAGTACTAGGATTACAAGTGTGCACCACCAAGCCCCGCTCTAATTACTTTTAAGGCAGCATTTCCCTTGAGCCTAGACCAGAGGAGCCCCTTCTCTGGGACAAGTAGCTTAGAGAATTCCTCAAATCAGAAACACTCAAAAAGAAAGAAAGAAAAAAAAAGATAGGGTGGGGGTGGCTGTCACTTGGTTTGAGTTCTAGACAGGGCAACTCTGTAAACCTAGACATGTGCCCTTCTGCTTAACAGTCTTAAGCCCAGGGGAGACAGGATGGGGAGACGGGGAGACGTGATGGGGAGACGTGCTTCCTCACATCTCTCACCCTAGATCCTCAAAACAAAAGGCGCCCCCACTGGAATGCTGCATTTTTTGGTGAGAGAGGCTGGGATTGGGAGTGCAGAAAGGATGTGAGTGGCAGAAGTGCTTAGGTAAGAGAAAAGACAAATTAATTAACTTGTCAAATCCTTCTTCTTAGCATGAATGCAAAGGATTCTTGCATAACAAAGTCCTCTCTCCCAGAGCGCCAAGCAGCCACGTCTGGCTTGTCTTTGTGCTCCGATTCATGGTTCTGAAGATCCTCATAAATTAGCACATTGTTCACTAACGCTGTGCAGAGTGGCTGAGCAACATTCCCTAATATTAATTCATTTCACTTACCCTTGAATTTATATGTGTAGAAATCTAAACATCACGAGTGGGAAGTGCCACACGGACTCTTTTGTTGGCAAATAGACCAACATTGAATGCAAAGACAAAACAGTTCTATGAACTATTTAGAATGACTATTACATTTTCTTTCTTTTCTTTTTCTTTTTGTACTGGGGATGGAACCCAGGGCATTCCACCTCCAAGGTACACCTCCGGCCCTTTTCAATTTTTGAAACAGAAGCTGGGCGTGGTGGCCCACGCCTGTAATCAATCCCAGTACTTGGGAGGCTGAGACAGGAGGATCACAGGTTTGAGGACAGCCTCAGCAACTTAGCAAGGCTCTCAGCAACTTAGCGAGACCCTGTTTCCAAATAAAAATAAAATAGGGCTGGGGCATGTGGCTCAGAGGTAAAATGCCCCTGGGTTCAAACCCCTGTACCAAAAAAAAAAAAACTGTGAAAAAGAGCTTTAATTTTTAGATTATTTTTACATTTACTGTCATTCACATTTTTGCATAAAAACACATTCAAAATGCATATGCTTTTTTATTTTTTATTTTTTGCAGTACTCAGGATAGAACTCAGTGGCACTCTACCACTGAATTATATTCCTTGCCCTTTTTATTTTTGTATTTTGAAACAGGGTCTTGCTAAATTGTCCAAGCTGGCCTCAAATTTGCAATCCTCCACTCTGTCTCAGTTTACTAAGTAGCTGAGATTCCAGGTGTGTGCCACCACGCCTAACTTGCAATTACATTTTTAACCAGCTTGCAATTACTTTTTTTTGGTACTGAGGATTGAACCCAGTGGCATTCTACCTCCGAGCTACATTCCCAGTCCGATTTTATATCTTATTTGGAAACAGGGTCTCACTTAGTTGCTGAGAGCCTCACTAAGTTGCGGAGGCTGGCTTTGAACCTGTGGTCCTCCTGTCTCAGCCTCCCAAGTACTGGGATTACAAGTGTGTGCCACCACACCTGGCTTGTTTTTTTTTTTTTTTTTTTTTTTGCAGTACTGGGGATTGAACCCAGGGGTGTTTTACCTCCGAGCTACACCCCCAGTCAAAGTTGCAGAGGGCCTCACTAAGTAGCTGAGGCTGGCCTTGAACCCTGATCCTAGGGTCTCAGCCTCCCAAGTACTGGAATTACAAGGGCGTGCCACCATGCCCAGCTGTTTTTGTTTTTTTGTTTGTTTGTTTGTTTTTGGGTTTTTTTTTTTTTTTGCAGTACCAGGGATTGAACCCAGGGGCGTTCTACCTCCGAGCTACACCCCGGGCCTATTTTTTATATTTTATTTTGAAACCGGGTCTCACAAAGTTGCGGAGGGCCTCACTAAGTAGAGAGAGAGAGAGAGAGACAGGGAGAGAGAGAGAGAGAGAGAGAGAGAGAGAGCTGAGGCTGGCCGCGAACCCAGATCCTCCAGTCTCCGCCGCCTCCCAAGTACTAGGATTACAAGCGTGCGCCACCACACCCGGCTGTTTTTGTTTTTTGAAACAAGGTTTTTCTAGGTTGCTAAGAGTCTCACTACATGGCAAAGAGGCTGTCCTTAACCTACTAACCTCCTGTCTCAGTCTCCCAAGTACTGAAATTACAGGCAGTGCCACCACACCCGGCTTGTAAGAACATTATAACTCTGTACATGTATTACTTCGAATTAAAAATTAAACAAAAGCTGGGTGTGGTAGTCACACCTGTAATCTGAATACCTGGAAGGCTGAGACAGGAGGATTACAGGTTCAAGGCCAGTCTTAGCATTTAGGGAGATCCTGTTTCAAACTAAAAAAATTAAAAAGAGTTGGGGGTGTAGCTCAGAAGTAGAATGCCCCTGGGTCCAATCCCCAATACCAAACAAACAAGCAAGCAAGCAAACAAACAAACAGAAAAGGCTGGGGGCTGGGGATGTGGTGACACACACCTGTGATCCCAGTTCTTGGGAGGCTGAGACAGGAGGATCACAGGTTCAAGATCAATCTCAGCAATTTAGAGACTCAGCAATCTAGTGAGACACTGTTTTAAAATAAAAAATAACAGCCGGGCGTGGTGGCGCAGGCTTGTAATTCCAGTACTTGGGAGGCTGAGACAGGAGGATCACAGGTCCACGGCCAGCCTCAGCTACTTAGTGAGGCCCTCCGCAATTTAGTGAGACCCTGTTTCAAAATAAAAAATAAAAAAAAAATAGGGATAGGGACGTAGCTGGGAGGTAGAATGCTCCTGGGTTCTATCCCCAGTACTGCAAAAAAATAAAAAAAAAATTTAAAAATAAAATAAAAAGGACAGGGGTGTAGCTCAGAGGTTCAATGTCCCTGGGTTCAATCCCCAGTACCACACACACACACACACACACACACACACACACACACGCACACAAAAGCACCAGAAAAGCTTGGAATTTCACAAGGGCCCATTGTTCCCTGTATCTTCCTTCCTTCCTTCCTCCTTCCCAGGCAGCAGGTGACTTCTCAGATGCGAAGCTGCAGCTGGCCCAGATGCAGTTCACAGACCAGAAGTGCTTGATCCCTGGCCCAGGGCATGAATGAAGCTAAGCTGTGCTCTTTCCTCTAATGCTCTCTGTGTTTCTGCCATTAAATAAATACTGGGGTATTTATAAAAACTGTCAGCAAACCACCCACTCCATTTTCTCTGCCACAGGCCTGACAACCCGCGCACAGTAACATTCTGTACTAGAGTCTCTGTGATGTCCAAAGAGACAACTCCTAAAGGAATACTAAATATAACTCTCTTCCACCGCGCTGGGGCCTGCTACCTCAATTTTTACGATCATAATTGTGCAACATTTAAGAAACTTGAATTTGGTAGTTTTAAGCCAAACAAAATGAGCCTACTGGAGAGGTTGGCTTTCAATAGTTTCTAGTCTGGCTGCCTTTCCAGTGAGCCATATGTATTTGATTGTCCTGTAGTTGAGAGGATAACAAGCCAAAGAATTTTTTTCCAGCAGGAGAAAGGCAAGAAAAGTAGAACAAAAATGAGAGATCAAGATTTGTGAATGGAAGCCGGGCGTGGTGGTGCACGCTTGTAATCCCAGTACTTTGGGAGGCGGAGACCGGAGGATCCGGGTTCGGGGCCAGCCTCAGCTCTCTCTCTCTCTCTCTCTCTCTCTCTCCTTAGCGAGGCTCTCTGCAACTTCGTGAGACCCGGTTTCAAAATAAAGTATAAAAAATAGGGCCGGGGGTGTAGCGCGGAGGTAGAACGCCGCTGTGTTCAATCCCCGGTACCGCAAAAAAAAAAAAAAGATTTGTGAATGGAGCTGGCTGTGGTGGTGCACTCCTGTAATCCCAGTATTTGGGAGGCTGAGACCAGAGGATCGCAGATTGGAGACCAGCCTCAGCAATTTAGTGAGACCCTCTTTCTTTTCTTTTCCTCTCCCTCCATCCCTTCCTTTCATACTGGAGATTGAACCCAGAGGCATTCTACCTCCAAGCTACACCCCCAGTCCTATTTAATTAAATTAAATTAATTTATTTATTTATTTTGCAGTACTGGGAATTGAACCCAGGGGCATTCTACCTCCAAGCTACACCCCCGGTCTTATTTTTTATTCTTTTTTTTTTTTTTTGCAGTACTGTCTCGGGGTCCTGCCCGAGAGTGGCACGAACTGGGCAGGGGGGCAAGTGTCGCGGCTCGACCAAAGACCAGGGAGCCCGGAGACAAGTCAAGCAAGATCTCGTTTATTAGAAAGACAGTCGCACTTTTAAAGTAAAGGCCATAAAGGAAATCCCCGGGCAGTAAGGTGGGGCCCAATGGCAGGGGACGGTCAGGTCATTACGCCCCCCTGTGACCTATCATAGGCGAAGACACCTGTTGTCCGTGAGCACAGAAGGAGGTAACTGCCTATCATAGCCCTCCTGAGGTTAGGTGGGGCTAACCGTGGGACCTCCCTCTGAGGGGTCCACCAGCGCCATCTTTGCCATTGATGTGCTGAGTCACTGCCACGTGGAAGAGGCCCGGTACTCTAGAGCAGGCTTCTGTTAGTCCACCAGGCCCTTTCATGGCACTGGGTGGAGGGCCCAAGAGTACTGGGGATTGAACCCAGGGCATTCTACCTCTGGGCTACACCCCCGGCCCTATTTTGTATTCTTTATTTTGAAACAGGGTCTCACTAAGTTGCGGAGGGCCTCACTAAGTAGCTGAGGCTGGCGGCGAACCCAGATACTCCTGTCTCAGCCTCCCAAGTACTGGGATTACAAGCATGCACCACCACGCCCGGCTATTTTTTATTCTTTATTTTGAAACATGGTCTCACTAAGTTGCAGAGGGCCTCACTAAGTAGCTGAGGCTGTCCTTGAACTTATGAACCTCCCAAGTACTGGGATTAGAGGTGTGCAACACCATGCCTGGTTATGAAGTGGTTAATTGATATAACTATTGTTTCCTTCCTTCCTTCCGTCTTTCCTTCCCTCCCTCCTTTCCTCCCTCCCTCCAGGGATTGAGCCCAGGGAGTCTACCACTGACCTATATCCCTGGCCCTTCTTAATTTAATTTAATTATTTTATTTTATTTTTTGTGGTGCTGAGGATTGAACTCAAGATCATTCTACCTCCAACCTATACTCCTAGCCCTATTTTATTTGGTAAAAGGGTTAAGTTACTGAGAGCTTCACAAAGTTGCTGAGGCTGGCTTTGAAGCTGCGATCCTCCTGTCTCATCCTCCCAGTACTGGGATTATAGGAGTGTGCCACCATGTCCAGCTCCATTCAGAAATCCTTTTTCTTTCCTTTACAGTACTGGTGATTGAACCCAGGGGCATTCTACCTCTGAGCTACATCCCCAGCCCTTATTTTTTATTTGAAACGGGATTCTTTTTTTTTTTTTTTGCAGACCGGGGATTGAACCCAGGGGCGTTCTACCTCCACGCTATGCCCCCGGCCCTATTTTTTATTTTATTTTGAAACCGGGTCTCATGAAGTTGCGGAAGCCTCACTAAGTAGAGAGAGAGAGAGAGAGAAAGAGAGAGAGAGAGAGAGAGCTGAGGCTAGCCGCGAACCCGGATCCTCCGGTCTCCGCCTCCCAAAGTACTGGGATTACAAGCGTGCGCCACCACGCCCGGCAAGAAACGGGATTCTTACTAAATTGTTGAGGCTGTACTTGAACCTGTGATCGTCCAGTCTCTGCCTCCTAAGTACTAGGATTACAGGTGTGCACCATCATACCCGGCTGCCCTTCTTAATTTTGAGACAGCGTCTTGCTAAGTTCCCCCAGCTGGCCTTGAACTTGTGATCCTCCTTCCTCAGTCTCCCAAGTAGCTGAGATTACAGGTGTGCACCACCATGCCCAGCAGAAGTTTTAATTAGTGAAGTCAACACATCATTTTTTTCTTCTATGGATCATGTGTGCCCCATTGCAGGAGAAAATGTGTTTTTTCATCATGAAATTTCCAGTGATGAAAACAGTATCTGTCATAAAGTATATATTTAATAAAGTATTGAATAAATCTGAAAAATTCAAAATACTATCAATTGCTGACAGAGGAAGTCTGCTACTGGGAATATACCTTATGGATACATATATAAGGATTCTTTTGCTGTTGCAACATTGTTTATAAAAGGCAAATACTAATAGAGTAAATGTGAATCAATAGAGAAAACATGAAATAATTTTGTATACTCACAGGATGGGATATTGCATGTGTGTGTGTGTGTGTGGGTGGGTGTGTGTTTGTTTCTCAGGATTGAATCCAAGGGCGTTCTACCTCCGAGATATATCCCCAGCCCTATTTTGCTCTTTTTATTTTATTTATTTATTTATTTATTTATTTATTTATTTTTTTTGCGGTACCAGGGATTGAACCCAGGGGCATTTTACCCCCGAGCTACACCCCCAGCCCTATTTTTTATTCTTTATTTTGAAACAGGGTCTCACTAAGTTGCGGAGGGCCTCACTAAGTAGCTGAGGATGGCCGCGAACCTGGATCCTCCGGTCTCAGCCTCCCAAGTACTGGGATTACAAGCGTGCGCCACCACACCTGGCTTACTCTTTTTATTTTGAAACAGGGTCTTGCTAAGTTGCTAAGAGCCTCACTAAGTTGCCAAGGCTGGCCTGGAACCTACAATCCTCCTGTTTCATCCTCCCAAGTATTATGTTGCTATTTTAAAAATAAGTCCGGCTGGGCGTGGACTTATTCAAAATAAAGTATAAAAAAGTATAAAAATAAAGTATAAAAAATAAAATAAAGTATAAAAAATAAAGTATAAAAAATAAAGTATAAAAATAAAGTATAAAATAAAATATAAAAAAAATAGGGCCGGGGGCGTAGCGCAGAGGTAGAACAACCCTGCGTTCAATCCCCGGTACCGCAAAAAAAAAAATAAATAAATAAAAAATAAAAATAAATAAATAAAAGGGGTTGAGGGCATAGCTCAGAGGTAGAGGGCCTCTAGGTTCATTCTCTAGTACCTGCTCCCCCACAAAGGAAAAAAAAATTCCCAATGAGCGTATATATAAAACAATCAGGCTGGGCATGGTGATGTATGCCTGTAATCCCAGTACTTGGGAAGCTAAACAGGAGGATAGCAGGTTCAAGGACAGTTTCAGCAATATAGTGAGATGTTCAGCAACCTAGTGAGAACCTATTTCAAAACAAAAAATTGCCAGGCATGGTGGTGCACGCTTGTAATCCCAGTACTTGGGAGGCTGAGACTGGAGGATCTGGGTTCATGGCCAGCGTCAGCTACTTAGTGAGGCCCTCCACAACTTAGTGAGACCCTGTTTCAAAATAAAGAATAAAAAATAGGGCTGGGGGTGTAGCTCGAGGTAGAATGCCCCTGGGTTCAATCCCCAGTACTGCAAAAAAAAAAAATTTTTTTTTTAATTGCTGGAGTTATACCAAAAGAGGTAGAATGTCCCTGGGTTCCATCCCCAGTACTGCAGGGGGCCGGGAGGAATATCCATAATCAGCCAGGCATGGTGCATTCCTTTCATCCCAATACTTGGGAGGCTGAGACAGGAGGATTGCAGGTTTGAGGTCAGTCTTAGCAACTTAGGGAACACTGTTTCAAAATAAAAAATAAACCAGGCATGGTGGTGCACCCTTGCAATCCTAGTACTTAGGAGGCTGAGACAGGAGGATTGCAGGTTCGAGGACAGCCTTAGCAACTTAGTTACTCCCTCCACAATTTAATGAGACCCTGTTTCAAAATAAAAGAATAAACTGGACATGGTGGTGCATGCCTGTAATCCCAGTACTTGGGAGGCTGAGATAGGAGGATTGCAGGTTCACGACCAGCCTCAGCTACTTAGTGAGGCCCTCTGCAACTTAGTGAGACCCTATTTCAAAATAAAGAATAAAAATAGGGCTGAGGGTATACCTTGGAGGTAGAATGCTTCTGGGTTCAATCCCCAGTACTGCAAAATAAATAAATAAATAAATTAATTAATTAATTAATAAAATAGGGCTGGGAGTGTAGGTTGGAGGTAGAATGCCCCTGGGTGCCATCTCCAGTACCACACACAAGAAAGAAAGAAAGAAAGAAAGAAAGAAAGAAAGAAAGAAAGAAAGAAAGGAAGGAAGGAAGGAAGGAAGGAAGGAAGGAAGGAAGGAAGAAAGGAAGAAAGAAAGAAAGAAAGAAGTCAGGCATGATGGTGCACGCTTGTAATCCCAAATCACAGTGCTTGGGAGGCTGAGACAGGAGGATCACAGGTTCACAGCCAGCCTCAGCAACACAAACCCCTCAGCCACTTAGGGAGATCCTGTTTCAAAATAAACAATAAAATAGGGCTGGAGGTGTACCTGAGAGGTAGAATGCCCCTGGTTGCCAGGCATGGTGGCACACACTTGTAGTCCTAGTACATGGGGAGCTGAGACAGGAGGATTACAGGTTCAAGGACAGCCTCAGCAAGTAGTGAGACTCTCAGCAACTTAGAGAGACCCTGTTTCAAAATGAAAATAAAATAGGGCTGGGAGTGTAGTTTGGAGGTAGAATGCCCCAAGTTCAATCCCCAGTATAAATAAATGAACAAATAAATAAATAAATAAATAAATAAATAAGAAATAGGGATAGGGTATGTCTTGGGGGTAGAACACCCCTGGGTTCTGTTGCAGGAAAACCAGGACACTGAAAACAGGAGACAGTGGCCGGAGTGGAAAACAGGTTTCTCTATTCACTAGTGAAGGTTCAGAAAGCAAAAGCTTCAGGTCTAGACGCGAACAAAGAACATGCAATTTTTTTTTTTTTTTTTTGCGGTACCGGGGATTGAACGCAGGGGCGTTCTACCTCCGCGCTATGCCCCCGGCCCTATTTTTTATACTTTATTTTGAAACCGGGTCTCACGAAGTTGCAGAGGGCCTCACTAAGGAGAGAGAGAGAGACAGATAGGAGAGAGAGAGCGAGAGAGCTGAGGCGGGCCGCGAACCTGGATCCTCTGGTCTCCGCCTCCCAAAGTACTGGGATTATAAGCGTGCGCCACCACGCCCGGCACATGCAAATTTTTTATACCCTCGGTCCCCTAATTTTGAGAGGGGAGGGATAAGCATGAGATTTATGTTGCTTAGTGTAAACAAAAGGATGACAGCAGCAGAATAACCATTAACCTATACATTATCTCTCTATATATATCTGTCTTGTTTCTTATCTTGCAGATGGCCTAGGGAGACTCTGTCTTGTTTATATTAGGGGGAGCTGGTACTGGGTTGTACCTCTCAAGTGGTCTAGGGAGGCCCGACCTGTTCTGTGACTTATTTCCAGAGCTGTCTGCTTATTTTTATCTGGAGGGGGAGGTGGCGAAAAAGCCTTTTCTTTTATTTAATTTTTAAGCTTCTAGCCAAAAGTGTCTCCAAGGACCCAGCGGGGCTCCTGCTTCATTCCCCCCTTTGAGAATTCTCAATATACTTAAGGAGAAGTTCTCAATTTCCGAGATTACTTTTAGTCAGATCCACAAGGGTGGGATATGGGGGTGGGTCCCTTTTAGCTATTTCGTTTTTTCTGAGCCTCTGACTAGTGGGGCCTAATTGGTCAGCAACCTTTAATTGCATCCCTAGTGTAATTGACAAATGTTTTTTGATCATAGTAGATGTAATTTATCCAATCTACATTTTAATTGATTGTGACCCACCGGAAAAGAGACTCAAAACCTGTGGCTATTTGGTTCCTTGCCTTGAACTCATCTGGAGCCCCCACTCCCCTGGGTCAGTCTGGGTGAGTTGCTGCTGGTTTTCAGGCTGCCACTAGATATAACCTGCCATGCATCAAATCTGACAACAATAGATATGCCAGTTTGGGTCACATTAATGGTGAAGATTGCAAAGGCTGGTGGCAAAAATTCTATTGGCCCTCCCCACAGGACAGGACTTGACGATTGCTTTTTTATTCTAGCAATAAAAAGTCAAATTAGGCAGACACATATGTGTCAAAATTAAGAAACAATGGACCACCGTAAATCCCACTAATAAAGTCAATCCTAAGGCACTTATGACACAAAACGTAGAGTCCAATTTTGTGCCATGAGATGTGATGCTCCTCAGTCTTCCATCATGCATGAGCCCATCAGCTTCCAGGTATGACTGGAGCAGAGCAAGTCATTTTTCTCAGGATCAGCTTGTTTGGTTCTTCAGGTTTCCTGTGAGCAGTCCAGTGGGTTGTCTCTGGGGCTGTTGGTTCCAGGGCCACTAGCTTCAGGTGGCGGCGATGAATCTAGGCAGCAATATAACCCAGCTTTGATAGTTTTATTCATTCTCTCTAATTTGCCTGAACTCTGTGGCCTTTATGCAGAATGCAGCTTCCAGGTGATTCCCAGGGCAACTGGCACATCCTGGGTGACTTTTGAGACTAAGACTGGTCCAATGTCTGACCCTATGTGCAAGGGTAGTCCATATCTAGCTAAATTATGTGGGTGGTGTTTAAAATGACTTTATGAGCACAGCTCTTTTTACCTGAGAATAGCATACTTGTTTTTGATTTAACTTTCCCTTTGGGTATTTAAGACTGAATAAGTAGCCCTATGTTGGGCAAACACATTTGTATAAAATTATTTTTCTGTTGAGGTCAGTCAAGATGCCTCAGGGTTATTCTAAGGGACCTTGTGAGGCTCTTCTTCTACCAGTTGTGTCATCTGCCAGGATGGGTTGTAGTCTTGCTGACCATTTGGCTTTTTTTTTTTTTTTTGAAGCACTGGGGGCATTCCCCTCTCCAATGACCCTCTTTTTTACAGAATATGCACTAGTGGCTCTTAGTCTCTGAGGTCTTCACAATCTCCCTAACTGGGAGATTAGGTGATTTTCCAGAATTTTCAGAGCCCTTAGGAGTCCCATCAATTATTCCCTGGGTTCCATTTGGCCTTGGAAGGCAAGGGCCAAAATATTGGCTGTTTTTTTTTCCCCTTAGCCCTTTTATTTTATAATTGTTCTACAAGTCCCAGTTGTTGAACACCCAGAAGGTAATTTTACCAGTCCTTTTTAAGGAATAGAGGTCAATATTATATCCCATCTGTTTTCTAGGTGATGGCTATCAAAACACTATTTAAGCTATTTTGCAGTAAGCTGTATATCTGCAATGTTAATGGGCAACAATTACAAAGATTTATACCCAAAATGCAAAACAAAACTGCAAGGGACAAAACAAATCCCGTTTTTATAATAGTTTTTGATAATATTTGATGATATAAGCAAATCCCTATTTGAATTTGACTTGTATATATAT
>PVJS01051521.1:0-13945 GCA_004027185.1 Glis glis
AAGGGTGTGCCACCACGCCCGGCTTCAGATGAGTATTTTATACTAGGTATTTTTTTTTTGCGGTACCGGGGATTGAACCCAGGGGCGTTCTACCTCCGCGCTACACCCCCGGCCCTACTTTTTATACTTTATTTTGAAACCGGGTCTCACGAAGTTGCGGAGGGCCTCACAAGTAGACAGAGAGAGAGAAAGGGAGAGAGAGAGAGAGAGAGAGAGAGAGAGCTGAGGCTGGCCTCGAACCCGGATCCTCCGGTCTCTGCCTCCCAAAGTACTGGGATTACAAGTGTGCGCCACCACGCCAGGCCCTACTAGCTATTATTGAATGGGTTTTTGAACTCTTCTACTTAAGGTCGATGTGTCGTTCTTTTGAGTGAAGCTGGTGTCATGAAATTGAAGCAAATATAGAGATATGACATCTGTGTTGAGTTCAAGCTCTGCCGCTTGTGAGTACCAATTTCACAAAGGCATGGAACTTTGCTTAGATATAGTTTCCTCATTTGTAAAATTGAACTAGTGATTATAGTTTACTTTCTGCTCAAAGGTACTGTCAAGATCACATGAGTAGCCAGGCGTGGTGGTGCACACCTGTAATCCTAGTACTTGGGAGGCTGAGACAGGATTGCTACACCCCCAGCCCTATTATATTATATTATTATTATTATTATTATTATCATCATCATACTGGGGATTGAACCCAGAGGCATTATACCTTCAAACTACACCCCCAGCCCAATTTTATTTCTTATTTGGAAACAGGGTCTCGCTAGGTTGATGACAGTGTCACTACTTGCTGAGGCTGTCCTCGAACCTGGGATCCTCCGGTCTCAGCCTCCCAAGTACTGGGATTACAGGCATGTGCCACCACGCCCGGCTCCTATTTTATTTTTATTTTGAAATAGGGTCTCACTAAATTTCTGAGGCTGACTTCAAATCTGCGATACTCATGTCTCAGCTTCCCATGTACTGGGATTAGAGGCATATGCCACCATACCCAGTGAGACCCTGTTTCTCTCTCTCTCTTTCATTCTTTCTTTCTTTTTTTTTTTTTTTTGTGGTACTAGGGATTGAGCCCAGGAGCATTCTACCTGTGAGCTACACTCCCAGCCCTATTTTATTTTTATTTTGAAACAGTCTTGCTAGTTGCTGAGGCTGTCCTCAAACCTGTGATCCTCCTGTCTCAAGCCTCCCAAGTACTAGGATTACAAGTGTGCATCACCATGCCCAGTGAGACCCTGTTTCCAAACAAAAAATAAACAGGGCTTGGGGGTACAACTTGGAGTTAGAATGTTCCTGGGTTCAAATCCCAGTAACCACACACACACACACACACACACACACACACACACACCATATATTATTATTAGAGCCTGAGTCTTGCTATGTTGCCCAGCCTGGTCTTGAACTCCTGGGCTCAAGTGACCCCCCTCCTGCCTCAGTCTCCTATGTAGCTGGAATTACAGATGTCTTCCTCTATGCCTGGCTTACACATATATATTTTAACAGAAGTACAAACTTAGTTTATTGCATAAATTGCCAGTTTGTGAGCTCCTTGATTGATGTTTTTGTTTTTGTTTTGGTGCTGGGGATTAAACCAGGGGCATTCTAGGAGCTACACCCATAGCCCTTTTTTATTTTCTATTTTGAAACAGGGTCTTGTTAAATTGCTGGTGATCTTCTTGTCTCAGCCTCCCAAATTACAAGCATGTGCCACCACGCCTGGCTGATTGATATGCCTTCAAATGACCAACCACATGAAATAATTTGCCCTAAGTCCTGTCTCTACAGTATACCATGTCATACTACAACAGAGGCTCCTCTCTCAAGATTCACTCAGCTGCGGGCATGGCATCCCCTCTTCTATCTTTATGATGAAATACAGACTTCCTATTAAAAGGTTGAGTAGAATAATTCATTTTGCTTTTGTTTTTGTTTAGGTTTCAGATGGTTAAGTTTAGGTATTGAAACCCATTCCGAGCGGGATGTGGTGGTAAAGACCTATAATCACAGTACTTGGGAGGCTGAGACAGGAAGAACACAGATTTGAGACCAGCCTCAGCAATTTAGCAAGACCCTGTTTCAAAATAAAAAATTAAAAAAGCTGGGGGTGAGCTGGGTGTGGTGGCACGAGCTTGTAATTTCAGTACTTGGGAGGCTGAGACGGGGATCTCAGGTTCGCGGCCAGCCTCAGCTACTTAGTGACACCCTCCTCAACTTAGTGAGACCCTGTTTCAAAATAAATAATAAGTGCTGGGCGTGGTGGTGCACGCTTGTAATTCCAGTACTTTGGGAGGTGGAGACCGGAGGATCCGTGTTCGCGGCCAGCCTCAGCTCTCTCTCTCTCTCTCTCTGTCTCTCTCTCTCTCTCTGTCTTTCTCTCTCTGTGTGTGTCTCTCTCTCTACTTAGTGAGGCCTTCCGCAACTTCATGAGACCCGGTTTCAAAATAAAAGTAAAAAAAATAGGGCCGGGGGTGTAACGCGGAGGTAGAACGCCCCTGGGTTCAATCCCTGGTACCACACACACACAAAAAAAATTAATAATAATAATAAATAGGACTGAGGGTGTAGCTCGGAGGTAGAATGCCCCTGGGTTCAATCCCCAGTACCATGCAAATAAAATTAAATAAATAAATAAATAAAAATACAATAGGGTTGGGGGTATAGCTTAGAGGTAGGATGTCCCTGTGTTCAACTTTAGTACTTAAAATAAATAAATACATAAATTAAAACAAACAAACATACTTTTGCAGCTCACTCAGTCTTTGCTGTTGAAGCAGAGCCGGAGTTTGCGTTGCCCTTGCTGTCCTACTGACCAGTGTCAGGCAGCCCATTCCCAGCATATCACCAGCCCAACTGTTTCCTCACCAGACTTTAGGTTTTTGCCTTCAGGGTTCCCACTCCTTTCATTTCCTGCCCATTCTCTATGGTTCTTTGGAGCCAAATCCAATGTACCTCTGTTTTACATGAAGTCCAGAAATATCTAACAGCAACATACCTGGTAGTAGATCAGGATATCGCATGTCTGTAAGGAACATTACAACTTGGGGACAACCTCAGAGGCAAACATTTCTCCAAATTCCTGTTGTGCTGGTTTGAAGGTTCTTCTACAGGAGAAAGAGTAGACAGCTATGAGGTGGACTTGCTAGGCTGTAGGTGACAGCTCTGGGTCACGGATAGTCCAGGGCTCCTGGCTCAAGGTGGGATTTATTGCCTTTAGGGACCTAAGAAATGTTTGATGCATTAAGATGAGGAAGAACGTGGGTCTCAGAAGCAGCTGGAAGTAGGGTCTGCTTCCCTGTGTAACTCAATCCTGTGCAAGCCTGTCATCTCCACACGTCAGAGCACAGCTGCTGCAGCTCCCCTTTTATATATTGGAACTCCAGTCACTAGAAAAGTTTGAACTGACTCTTTTTTTTTTTTTTTGCGGTACTGGGGATTGAACCCAGGGGCATTCTACCTCCGAGCTCCACCCCCAGCCCTACTTTTTTATTCTTTATTTTGAAATGGTCTCACTAAGTTGCAGAGAGCCTCACTAAATAGCTGAGGCTGGCCACGAACCTGGATCCTCCTTTCTCAGCCTCCCAAGTACTGGGATTACAAGCGTGCACCACCACGCCCAGCTTTGAACTGACTCTTTTGACTCAAGTCAAAGATCATGAGGAGCTCATTGGCACAGGTTGGGTCAGATGCCCTGGAATGGGCACATGACCACACTCACGGGGATTATGCCTCTGGAACAGGAGTTTTTTTCAGAGCATGGGGTGGTGAGGCTTAGTAGGAAAAAGTAATGTATAAGAGAAAGAAAAAGAAGCCAGGTGTGTTGGTACAGGCCTATAATCCCTGTACTTGGGAAGCTAAATCAAGAAGATCACAGATTTGAGGATAGTCTCAGCAATTTGGTGAGAACTTCAGCAATTTAGACCCTGTTTCAAAATAAAAAAATTAAAAAGGGCTGTGGGTACAGCTCAGAAGTAGGCCATTTTAGCCAGATGTGGTGGTGCACTCTTGTAATTCCAGTACTTGGGAGACTGGAACAGGAGGATCGCAGGTTCGCAGCCAGCCTCAGATACTTAGTGAAGCCCTCCGCAACTTAGTGAGACCCTGTTTCAAAATAAAGAATAAAAAATAGGGCTGGGGGGTGTAGCTTGAAGGTAGAATGTCCCTGAGTTCAATCCTCAGTTCGGTCCAAAAAAAAAAAAGTAGGACATTTTGAGCTGGGTGTGGTGGCACATGCCTGTAATCCCAGTACGTGGGAGGCTAAGACAGGAGGATCACAAGTTCGAGGACAGCCTCAGCAAGTAGTGAGACTCATCAAACTAGCAAGATCCTGTTTCAAAAATAAATAAATAAATAAAAATAGGGCTGAGGTGTAACTTGGAGGTAGAATGCTCCTGGGTTCAGTACTCAGTATAAAACAAACAAACTTCTAGAAGATAAAATAGAAGAAAAATCTAGAAAATCTTGGGTTTAGTGATTACTTTTTTTTGTGTGTGTAGAGCTGGGGATTGAACCCAGGGGTGTTCTACCTCTGAGCTACACCCCCAGCCAATTTTATTTTTTATTTTGAAACAGAATCTCACTAAATTGCAGAAGGCCTCACTAAATTGCTGAGACTGACTGCAAACCTGCCATCCTTTGGTCTAAACCTCCCTAGTACTGGGATTACAGGCATGCACCACCATTCCCTGCTTAGTGATTGTGTGTGTGTGTGTATGTGTGTGTGTGTGTGTGTGTGTGTGTGTGTGTGATACTGGGAATCGAGCCCAAGGGCATCTACCTCTGAGGTACCCTCCCAGCCCTTTTTATTTTTTTTATTTTGAAACAGGGTCTTGCTAAGTTGCTGAGGTTGGCCTCAAAACTGTGATCCTCCTGTCTTAGTCTCCCAAGTACTGGGATTACAGGGATGTACCACTAGGCCCGGCTGATTTACTTTTGATTTGTCATGTGAAATTCTATAATTTTAGGTTTGCTTTCTTCTCTTGACTGTGTTTCTTGACCTAAATGGTTTACCTTGGAAGTTGCCCCATGTTTCATGAATGTGCCCATAGAAGGAGTGATCAGAGTTGTGACTCCTAATTCTATCTTTTGTCAGTGATCAAGCACTTGCCAAAAAAAAAATGCTTTAATGCATCTGAATCTTCTGCTGCTACTTATGAAATTACATTTAAGACCAATCGGCCAGCCTGGATAACTTAGTGAGATTCTGTCTCAAAATAAAAATTAAAAATAAATAAATAAAATGGCTGGAAAAGTAGCTCAGTGGTAGATGGCTTGCCTCACACGTGTGAGCCCCTGGGTTCAATCCCCAGGACTGCAAAAACCAAAACCAAAGCAAAACCAGCCACTGGAAGCTAATTAAAAATAGCTTTGAAGCGGGCGTGGTGGCACACGCCTGTAATCCCAGTACTTGGGAGGCTAAGACAGGAGGATCACAGGTTCAAGGAGAGCCTCAGCAAATAGTGAGACTTTCATCAACCTAGCGAGATCCTTTTTCAAAATAAAAATAAAATAGGGCTGGGGATGTAGCTCAGAGGTAGAATCCCCCTGGGTTCAATCTCTAGTGGCACACACACACAAAATATCTTTGAGCCGGGTGTGGTGGCACACGCTTGTAATCCCAGTACTTGGGAGACTGAGACCAGAGGATCCGGGTTCTCGGCCAGCCTCAGCTACTTAGTGAGGCCCTCCGCAACTTAGTGAGACCCTGTTTCAAAAATAAAGAATAAAAAATAGGGCTGTGGGTGGAGCTTGGAGGTAGAATGCCCCTGGGTTCAATCCCCAGTACCACACACACACACACAAAAATAGCTTTGATCTGGCCTGGTGGCACATGTCTATAATCACAGTACTTGGGAGGCTGAGACAGGAGGATTACAAGTTTGAGGACAGTCTCAGCAAGTACCGAGACTCTCATCAACCTAGCAAGACCTTGTTTTGAAATAAAAATAAAATAGGGCTAGGGGTGGATCTCAGAGGTATAATGCCCCTGGGATTCAATCCCCTGTACCACAAAAATAATAAATAAATAAATAAATAAATAAATAAATAAATAGGGCTGGAGGTGTAGCTCAGAGGCAGAATGCCCCTGGGTTCATTTAGTCCCTGTACCACCACCACCACCACACACACACATACACACACACACACACACACAGACACACACACACACACACACACACACACACACACACACACTCTAGCTTTGTAGCTAAGTGATTCCCCAGCTGGCCTGTCTCTCAGAATGTATAGCCTCTTTTAAAATATCATATGCTGAGCCAGGCATAGTGGCGCACGCTTATAATCCCAGTACTGGAGGGAGGCTGAGATAGGAGGATCGCAGGCTCGAGGATAGCCTCAGTAAGTAGTGAGACTCTCATCAACCAAGCGAGACCATTTCCAAATAAATAAAATCAGGCTGGGGTGTAGCTCAAAGGTAGAATGCCTCTGGGTTCAATCCCCAGTACCACACACACACAAAATAAAAAAAGTAAAAATAAAAATAAAGTAAAATATCATATGCTAAACTGGGCGTGGTGGTATAAGATTGTAATCCCAGTACCTGGGAGGCTGAAACAGGAGAATTGCAGGTTCGAGGCTAGACTTAGCAACTTAGAGAGACTGTTTCAAAATAAAAAGGACTGGGGGTATAGCCTGGAAGTAGAATGCCTCTAGGTTTAATCCCTACTACCAAAAAAAGCCCCCCCAACCCCTAAATAATATATGTTAGAGCCTACCCATGTTTAATAACAACTCATTTATCCTGTTAACAACTCTATGCAGTAGGTTACTGTTATCCTAAATTTGTGGATGAAGAAACTCTCTGTACAGAGAGGCAAGTGATTTTCCCACAGTCACACTTAATGAGCTGAGGAGCTGGGACTTGAACTCACGATCTATATCCAGATACTAGGGATTGACTCCAGGGACATTCTACTTCTGAGCTATACCCCTAGCACTTTTTATTTTTTGTTTTGAAACAGAGACTTGCTAGGTTGCTGAGAGTTGTTGAAGCTTGTTGAATCTGTGCTCCTCCTGTCTCAGCCTTCCACCTACTGGGATTACAGACATGCACTACCATGCCTGGCTGAGTATCTCTTGTTTTATAAAACAAATGCATCTCTATGGATGATGGAGTGCTAGGTTTGAGGCCTCTAGGTTAAAAGCCATTTTGGCCTGGGCTGGTGGTGCACACGTGTAATCCCAATACTTGGGAGGCTGAGACAGGAGGATCCCAGGTTCAAAGTCAGTATCAGCAATTCAGCGAGGCCCTCAGCAATTTAGCAAGACCCTGTTTCCAAATAAAATAGGTCTGGGGATGTGGCTCAGAGGTAGAATGTCCTTCGGTTCAATCCCCAGTCCAAAAAAAAAAAAAGCCATTTTGAAGAAGAGGTTTTTGTAATTTATTAGAGATAAGAAAAGAAGCCACAGTGGCCAACAGGGACATTTGCATGCACTAGCAGCACCCATCTGCAGTCACCCTCCATGGGGTCTCCTGGCTCTGCACACGCCCTTCTCTCCTCAGCTTGCTATTATTTTTTTTTTGTGTGTGTGTGGTACTGGGGATTGAACCCAGGCCCTATTTTTTATTCTTTATTTTGAAACAGGGTCTCACTAAGTTGCGGAGGGCCTCACTAAGTAGCTGAGGCTGGCCGCGAACCCGGATCCTCCAGTCTCAGCCTCCCAAGTACTGGGATGACAAGTGTGCGTCACCACGCCCGGCTGCTTTTTTTTTTTTAAATTGGTGCATTGTAATCATGCATCTTGATGAAGTTCAGGGTGGTAGAGACATAATGCACACAGCACTTGTCGAGCCCTCCCCCAGGGCCCACCCCACTCCCTCCTCCTCCTCTTGTCATGCTTTTATCTGCCCCAACTTCACTAGCAGACTGCGAGGAGGAAGCTGAGGGAGACCCCGTGACTCGCGGGCACCGACACTTCCTGGAATTGGAAAACAGGCCGAACGCTCCAGCTGGTGAGGTTTCTTGCAGGACCCCTTCCATGTCCCAAGCCCAGCCTGAACCCCAGGATGCCCAGCCCTAAAGGTCTTGACAGAATGTGGGTTGAGGTGGGTGTTAATGGAGGTGCTGACCTGGACTTGGGGGGTCCATGCAGATTAGGGTTGGCAGAGAAACAGAGGTCCAGCAGCTGGAGACAATGTCCCTTGCCCACCTGCAGGAGGAGGTGCTCCTGTGCCAAGGGAGCTAAAGACTGCCTTCCTTAAAGAGATAATCTGTTGTGGTTAAGTGTTTTACAACTGCCCTTCCAGGTACATAGTATTATCTTTATTTTTATTGAGGAGGAAATCAAGGCTTAGAGAAGATAACATGCCCCAGGTCACTCAGCTAGTTAGTGGAAAAGGCAGGACCTTAACACTACAGACAAGTTCTTAACATTCTTACCCTCTTCCTTAAAGATACACCAATCAATCCTGATGGACTGGTTAGAGCCCACGCCCAGAGGGATTAACAGAAAAGTGTCCCCAGAGCTGATCTGCAATCCGTAAGGTATGACTATAACCACTATCAGCCTTCCAGACTCCAGGGGAAATTTGAAATAGTAGGACCTCAGGCTCTGTGATTAATCTATAGGAAAGATTCACGGGGGCTGGGAGGGCTGTTCAGCACCTCCTCACATTACAGCACTTCAGTCCCCATCTATCTCCATCCCACAGAGCTGCCCTCTAGTGAGACCAAGAGTAATAGCATTTTAGCCCTACTCTGGCCTTTTTTGGCTTCCCCAAAGTTGCACTTTTTACTTTTTTTAAAAAAATTGCATCTACCATTAAATTTTGCCACATGCCATAAATAGAATGATGAGAGCTGGGTGTGGTGGTGCACACCTGTAATCCCAGTACTTGGGAGGCTGAGACGGGAGGATCACGGGTTCAAGGCCAGCCTCAGCAACTTAGTGAGCCCCTCAGCAATTTAGCAAGACCCTGTTTCAAAATAAAAAATAAGCTGGGCGTGGTGGTGCACACTTGTAATTCCAGTACTTGGGAGGCTGAAACAGGAGGATCGCAGGTTTAAGGACAGCCTCAGCAAGTAGTGAGACTCTCATCAACCTAGTGAGACCGTGTTTCAAAATAAAAATAAAAAAATAGGACTGGGTGTGTAGCTTGGAGGTAGAATGCCTCTGGGTTCAATCCCCAGTACCACAAAACAAACAAACAAAACAAAAAATAAAAAATAAAGAGGGATAGGAGCAGCCAGGTGTGGTGGTACATGCCTATAATCTTAGTACTTGGGAGGTTGAGACCGGAGGATTGCAGATTTGAGACAGCCTCAGCAAATACTGAGACTCTCATCAACTTAGTGAGACCCTGTTTCAAAATAAAAAATAAGCCGGGCGTGGTGATGCATGCCTGTAATCCCAGTACTTGGGAGGCTGAGACAAGAGGAGCACAGGTTCGAGGACAGGTTTAGCAAGTAGTGAGACTCTTGTCAACCTAGTGAGACCCTGTTTCAAAATAAAAGTAAAGTAGGGATGGGGGTGTAGCTTGGAGGTAGAATGC
This sequence comes from Glis glis, assembly GCA_004027185.1. Taxonomy (NCBI): domain Eukaryota; kingdom Metazoa; phylum Chordata; class Mammalia; order Rodentia; family Gliridae; genus Glis; species Glis glis. The sequence continues at coordinate 9,509 of PVJS01051521.1, forward strand.
CCCTGGGTTCCATCCCCAGTACCACACACAAAAAAGAAAGAAAGAAAACTGTGTATGTATTGTTAATGTCTGTCCAATTTAAACAAACCGCTGCTCATTGTGTTGTATATAATGGCGAAACTCGTTAAGTGCATAAAAGCTTCATTCTCCCTGGCCTAAAATATAGAATGCATTCAATATTAAAAATTAAAATCAATCCATCAAAATCTAATGGCTAAACAGGGATATTAAAAAGTAACAGGCATTAGTTGGACCCATGTAAAATCATCCTGGGATTCATGAAAATAATTGGCAAATTTTGACATAGGACAGAGTTTGAGGTAAAAATAAAATCTCATTAAAAAAACAATCTCATGCAGATGAAAACACAGATTTTTTTTTTTTTGCAGTACCGGGGATTGAACGCAGGGGATTGAATGCAGGGGCGGTCTACCTCCGCGCTACGCCCCCGGCCCTATTTTTTTATACTTTATTTTGAAACCGGGTCTCACGAAGTTGCGGAGGGCCTCACTAAGGAGAGAGAGAGAGAGAGAGAGAGAGAGAGACAGGAAGAGAGAGAGAGCGAGCTGAGGCTGGCCGCGAACCCGGATCCTCCGGTCTCTGCCTCCCAAAGTACTGGGATTACAAGCGTGCGCCACCACGCCCAGCCTTGGAAACACAGATTTGTGATGTCCATTTAGTATAAGGGTTCACAGAATGGTACCCCAGTTACAGCCTGCTTGTCCTCAGCCCCGCCCTGCCTCTCAGCCAGCTGTCCCAGGTTCACCTGAAGCACAGGTGCTAATTAATAAGAAGGGGAGTGGTCCAGACTCTTAAATCAGCCCTGGGCTTCCTGGACTGGCTTTATCTTCAGCTCTTTATGAAATGCTTTCTGGCAGGTCTCTGGCTAGCAGCCTCTATTGCTGTTTACTGTTGAAATTTGTTTCACTTTCTCAGTGCTGATGTATGGAGTTGTCATTCCATAACCAAACGAGAAATAAGTAATGAATATTCGGTTTGGGTAGACTTACATGAATAAATACATTTTGGTACTGAGGATTGAACCCAGGGGCATTTTACCTCTGAGCTACATCCCCAGGCCTTCTTTTTATTTGAAACAGGGTCTCACTAAGTTGCTGAGGCTGGCCTCAAACCTGTGATCCTCCTGTCTCAGCCTCCCAAGTACTGGGATTATAGGCATGCACCACCGCACCTGGATTTTTTTCTCTCTTTTTTTATACTTTTATTGGTGCATTATAGTCTCATTTCATAGTATAGTTTATTGTGATAGTGACATACATGCACACAGCACTTGGTGGGCTTTCCCCCGGCTCCCTCCCCATTCCCCCCTTCCCCATACAGAATATTGAGATTGACATTGGTATTCTCACATTTGTACATAATGTCAAAGGAAGTGATTCCTTCATTGGTTCTCCCTCTCCTCTGCCCTCCCTCCCTCCACAGGGGTTTTTCCTCCATTATCTGAAGACCCTCTGTATACTGATTACTCCCTAGCTTCTGCATATGAGAGAAAACCCATGACCCTTCACTTTTTGTGACTGGCTAATCTCACTTAACATGATGTTTTCTAGGTCCACCCATTTTCCTACAAATGACATTATTTTGTTCTTTTTCCTCCCCTCTTCCCCCCTCCCATCTCCCTCAGTTAGGTCACCTTCTTTGCTCAACTAAAGTTTTGTCCTTTTTTGTCTGGAGTCCCTTCTAAGTCCCATTCTCCCTAGCTTCCACATATTAGGGAGAACATCAGACTTTTCACTCTTTGTGACTGACTAATCTCACTTAGCATAATGTTCTCCAGTTCTCTCCATTTCCCCGCAAATGATGTAATTTTGTTCTTCTTTATGGCTGCGTAAAATTCCATTGTGTACATATCCCATAGTTTTGTGATCCATTCATCTGTTGATGGACACCTTGGTTGGTTCCAAAGTTTGGCAATTGTGAATTGTGCAGCTATAAACATAGATACACATGCATTAGTCTGGTAGTTTGGTTTCAGTTCTTTTGGGTAGATGCCTAGAAGTGGTATTGCTGGGTCATACAGTAGGTTCATTCCCATTCTTCTGAGGGTCCTCCACACTGTTTTCCAAAGTGGTTGCACTAATTTGCAATACCACCAACAGTGTATTAGAGTTCCTACTTCTCCACATCCTCTCCAGCACTTGTTGTTGTTTGTGGGGTTTTTTTTTTTTGCGGTACCGGGGATTGAACGCAGGGGTGTTCTACCTCCGCGCTACGCCCCCGGCCCTATTTTTTATGCTTTATTTTGAAACCAGGTTTCACGAAGTTGCGGAGGGCCTCACTAGGTAGAGAGAGAGAGACAGAGAGAGAGAGAGAGAGCAAGAGCTGAGGCTGGCCGCGAACCTGGATCTTCCGGTCTCCGCCTCCCAAAGTACTGGGATTACAAGTGTGCGCCACCACGCCCGGCTAGTTGTTGTTTGTGTTTTTAATGATTGCCATTCTAATTGGGGTTAGGTGAAATCTCAGGGTAGTTTTGATTTGCATCTCTCTGATTGCTAATGATGTTGAACATTTTTTCATACATTTATTGGTCATTTGTATTTCTTCTTCTGTGAAGTGTCTATTTAGTTCACTTGCCCATTTTTTGATTGGATTATTTGTTTTTTAGTGGTGATTTTGTTAAGTTCTCTGTATATTCTAGATATGCATCCTCTATCAGAGGAGGAGCTGGCAAAAATCTTCTCCCATTCTGTTGGCTCTTTGTTGAGCTTCTTGTTTCCTTTGCTGCACAAAATCTCTTCAGTTTAATGCAATCCCACATATTGATCCTCATTTTAATTTCCTGTGCCTTTGGGGTCTTATTGAGGAAGTCTTTACCTATGCCTATGTGTTGAAGTGTTGAACCTATGTCCTCTTCAAGTAGCTGCAAGATCTCTGGTCTGATTTCTAGGTCTTTGATCCATCTTGAATTGACTCTTGTACAAGGTGAGAAAGTGGGTTTTATTTCTATTTTTCTGCATATGGTTAGGCAGTTTTGCCAGCACCATTTATTGAAGAGGCTATCTTTTTTGCAGTGGATGTTTTTAGCCCCTTTGTCAAAAATCACCTGGCGTAGGTGTGTGGATTTGTTTTGGAGTCTTCTATTTTGCTCCATTGGTCTATGTGTCTGCATTTGTGTCAGTACCATGCTGTTTTTATTACTATGGCTTTGTAGTATAGTTTGAAGTCAGGTATTGTGATGCCTCCTGCATGGTTCTTGTTGCTGAGAACTACTTTGGCTATTCTGGGTTTTTTGTTGTTCCAAATGAATTTAAGGACAGAATTTTCTATGTCAATGAAGAATGACTTTGGTAATTTAATGGGTATTGCATTGAACTCTGTAGAGCACTTTTGGAAGAATGGCCATTTTGATGATATTTATTCTGCCTACCCAAGAGCATGGGAGATCTTTCCATCTTCTAAGATCTTCTTCAATTTCTTTTTTCAGTGTTTTATAATTTTCCTTGTAGAGGTCTTTTACCTCCTTGGTTAGGTTTATTCCCAAATATTTTATTGTTTTGGAGGATATCATGAGTGAAATGTCTTCTGAATTTCTTTTTCAGTGGATTTATGGTTGGCATACAGAAAAGCTTCTGATTTTTTATGATTGATTTTGTATCCAGACACTTTGCTGAATTTGTTGATCAGTTCTATGAGCCTTTTAGTTGACTTTGTTGGATCTTCTAAGTGTAATATCATGTCATCTGCACATAGAGATAGTTTCAGTTCCTCTTTTCCTATTTGTACTCCTTTTATTTCCTTCTCTTACCTTATTGCTCTGGCTAGAGTCTCAAGTACTATATTGAAAAGGAGTGGTGACAGCGGACATCCTTGTCTTGTTCCTGTTTTTAAGGGGAACTCTCAAAGTTTTTCCCTATTCAGTATGATGTTGGCTGTGGGCCTATTGTATATTGCCTTTATGATGTTGAAATGTTCCTTCTATTCCAATTCTCTGCAGTGTTTTTATCATGAATGGGTATTGGATTTTGTCAAATGCTTTTTCAGCATCTATTGAAATGATCATGTGATTTTTGTTTTTAGTTCTGTTTATGTGGTGGATTACATGGATTGTTTTTCATATGTTGAACCAGCCTTGCATCCCTGGGATGAATCCAATTTTGTCATGGTGTATAATTTTCGTGATGTGGTTTTGAATGCGCGTTGCTAATATTTTATTTAGAAGTTTTGCGTCTAAGTTCATTAATGATATAGGTCTGTAGTTTTCTTTTCTTGAGCTGTCTTTATTTGGTTTCAGTATTAATGTGATGTTGGCTTCATAGAATGTGTTTGGGAGAGTCCCATTTCTTTCTATTTCATGGAATAGATTGAGGAGTATTGGGATTAGTTCTTGTATAAAGGTTTTAAAAATTCACCTGGGAAACCATCTGGACCTGGACTTTTCTTTGATGGTAGGCTCTTTATTGCTCCTTCAATCTCTTT